>JBBHKE010002895.1:112954-141351 GCA_037447655.1 Zygnema cylindricum
AGGGAACGGGAGATATGAAGAGGGGTGGTATTTGGAACGGGGAGTAGGGGAGAGAGAGAGAAAGAGGTGAAAAAAAGGGATAAAGATAAGGAGAGGATGGATGGAGAGAGAGAGGGGAGAGATAGGGGAGAGAGGGATTGAGAGAGAGGGGGATGGGGATGGAGAAAGAGAGAGAGAGGGGATGAGGGGCAAGGTTTATGGTGGGGAGAAGTATAGAGGGCAAGGGAGAGAAAAGGAGAGAGGGAAATAAGGGAGGGGGATAAGGGATAAAGGTACGGAAGAGAGTGAGAAGGGGAAAAAGAGAGTGGAATAGTGATCAACCATCGAGAGAGAGTGCCAAGCATGTAGACAGCCGGGATTTATGCAATATTGGAAAATAATAATGGTTATAACACTTACTACAATTGTAGTCTCCCGAGAAGTGTTCGGGGAATTTCCTCACGGTCCTCGGAATGAGTTCTTTTTTCCCGTTGTCTTGTTCGTCGGTGATCATCCACATGATTACTCGCATGCGAGTAATCTTCGTCGAAACATGTTGAGTTTTCCGGGGTGTACGCGGGAGCTTAAGGTAGCTTCCACCCTCCTCTCCAAGATCTCCGATCGGAGCTTCTTCCTCGAGAGGCTCCTCATACGGTAATTCTTCCTCATCGCTTAGCATGTGCGTCTCCTCCGTATCGCGGATGTCCCCTCTCCCAAAGTCGTTTTCGATTGGTAATGGAGGGACACGAACATTTCCAGAGTTTCTCGCAGAATAACTCCCAAAAAAATTAGTGATTGGAGAAGAGATTGGCTACATATTGGTAAACAATAATAGGTGACAATTGAGATAAAGAATGGATGCGAAGCAAATAAAGGTAAGGTCAAAGAAGATTGTAAAAATAGAATAAGTGGTGCCATGATTGTCGAAAAATAGAGATATATATAGCAAAGAAGAAGATCCCAAAGAGAAGAAAGAGCGGGGAAGGTTTTTCAATCCAACATCCAATTTTTAAAATTTCGGTTGAATTTTAGAGTAAAAAAAATATAAAAGTAGAAACAGTAAAGAAAAAAAGAAGCACGAAATGATTTAATGCAAATTCGATTCCTTCCTCCTGCTCAAAGCATCAAATGAAACTGGTTGGTTATTTCCTAATTTACAATAACGACAATAACAACAAAAAGGTACAATCAAAAGTACAATAAGTAAGCAAAAAAAAACAAAGCAATGATTTAAAGCAGGTTAATTTCTTCCTCTTCCTAAAAACATCAAACGGAACTGCTTCGTTATTAATGATTAGCCATAATAATAACAGAAAAGTTAAACCAATACGGAGAAAAAGAACACACAAATTATTTGCTCAGTCAATACATTACAAGTAACAGCTACCGTACATATACTCGTTTTATTAGGGAAAGTGAAAGCGAAAAAAAAAGGTAAAAGAAAGTTTATAACAAGTAAATCTCTTCTTTACTTTTGCTTTCTTTTCTTTTTAAGAAAGACATCCATAGAAAGAAATGTTTTGGCATGTTTAAAAACACACAAATAATCACAAAAAGGGAGCGGCGTAAAGAGAACATAAAAACGGAAAAAATAAAGGAAAACTAAAGTAGTTATTTGAAATATTCCGAGGTCGCTTTAGAAACAGGATGTAAAACGAAGTCATTACAGGAAATTACACACAAAAACGAAAAAAATGAAGGAAAAACTTTACACAATAAAACGGAGAACGGTACAAAAACGTATGGTGTGAAATATGATCGTGAAAATATTTTGAAAACATCAAAATAAAAGCGGGAATGAACGAAAATGAGCGCGGGTTACAGTGGGAAAATACGCACGTGGTAGGCGACGATTATTTTGGGTGAAAGCGTCATGGAAAATGCTGCAGGTTAATGAATGTGCGGAAATTTTTTGGAATAGGCGTTGGGCCCTAAACTCGGTTGGTGCTACATTATGGACGACAATTTGCAGCCATAAATTTAAGTGGATTAGAAAAATGCCACGTGTAATGTTGATCGACCAATCATATAACGAGTTGCCATTGACAAGTCAGATTTTTTCGTATAAGAACCTTTTTCAGAGTTAAGATTAACGCTAATAACGGTTCTTTTTGTGAATGTGGACGCCGAAAAGCAATCACTTTAGAATTAAGACACATATTAACGTTAATATACTCTAATAGAACCGTGAAACAACAACGTAATTAAAGTTAAGGGACAGTTTTAGTGTATATTTTACCACAAGCGACGAACAGGCGACGACAGTTTTGGACGCAACAGCGTACCACGGTCAGTTCTAGATTCGTAATTACGATAGACGTAACTGATCACGCGTTACACGATTACCGGAGTCGCGTTGACACGTAACTGCGTTAAAATTATCCGACACGTACGGATGTCAAAAATACGCGATGTCGTGCGATTTGACCAATTTCGTACATTCACATATTTTAGTGTGAAGATATTGTGCGCCGACAATTATTACAAAAGCAATGTCCAATTTAAAGTGTATGAAAAATTAGAATAAAAATTATTTCTCCAAAAAATGAAATTCTCAAATAGCGTAAATGTTGCTAATTGTTTCATTACGCTAATAGCGATTCACGGTGTAGTTGCGTCAGCTTGTCAAAAACTGTACATTTTAAGTACATATTAGTAGTGTTGGGTATCGGGTAAATTCATATCGCGATAATCTCGATATTCGATATATCGAATATCGATCGAGCAGGATCCTCGATATATCGTACCGAGACCAACATAAATTATCGCGATATATATCGCGATATATAGTATTTTTTAAATTTATTATTTTTTTATTTTTTTATATAATATGTTATTTTAGCGAAAAAGTTAAATTGTCTAATACGCCACGTACGCCGTGATTTTCGTTCCGTGACTTAAATATAGACGCCGCAAAATGTAACCGACAAAAAGTACTAATTCTGAAATTATAATGTTTAATTATTTGGGGTATCGTTACACGAGGAGGTCATTGTAATAGTACGGACAACAAAATTTATGTATTACAGAGGCCTCGGGTACATCGCGTATCTTTTGTCAAAAAGTTTTACATACGTGTTCTGATATGAGTGGTTCCACGTAAGCTGACTACCAAATCTCAAAAATCATCGAATATCTGGAAACCGACTTTTTTCGTCTGGAAAATCGTACCTGCGTATGACGTACGTGTACTTCAGAAGTGTACCTCGTTAATGTACCTCAGAGATCTCCTTCACTCTGCTGACTTTCAGGAAAAAACCGTATTTTTTTCCGGCAAAGATTTTACAGTCACTTTGTCCGAAGTCACGAGACTTTGAAAACCTGTGGGATTTTTTTTTTTTTAGCTTCGATATATTGAAGATATGATATATCGGCGATATATCGCGATAATTTGAAATTCGATATATCGAAGCGATATATCGATTATCGGGTACCTGAAATTCGATATATATCGAATATCGGCAAACGGTCCTCGATACCCAACACTACATATTAGTACAAGTTGCATACCGTAGTCATAGGTCGCAAACGGTAAACCGGAACCGTGACCGACCGTTAACCGACCGCCCGCGCCGGATCCGGAACGGATTCGGTTGCCAAATTTTGGGGGTCGGGGGGTTACGGTCGGTTGATTCACCAGGAAAAAAAAAACGGTCGGTTACGGTCGGTCAACCAAAAAACCAAAAAAAATGAAAATTTTGTACTGTCCCTATATTCCAACATTCTTGTACTTTGTACTCTTTGGCATCATGGAAGTACGTGACATCATGATTAACGTCGCAAATCTGACACGGTACCGTAGTTAGCTATTTATTTCGCAAATCAAAGGGAACGCGACCAAGCCTCGCAAATCTGACACGGTAGTACACTATTCATTTCGAAAATCTTAGGCAACGCGACAAAGCGTCGCAAATCTGACACGGTAGTACACTATTCATTTCGCAAATCTTAGGGAACGCGAGAAAGCGTCGCAAATCTGACACGGTAATAACACTATTCATTTTGCAAATCTTAGGGAACGCGACAAATCGTAATTATTGGCTTATTCCGTAGTACATTGATTAATTTTGTACTTTTTCGGTTACGGGCGGGCACGGTTAGTCGCGAAAAATCAAGATTCGGTTAATTTTTTTTTTCGTAAACGACGGTCGGTTAACGGTTAACAATTTTGGAGCGTGACAAAACTCGGTCGGGCGTCGGTTACTCAGACTTTGAAAAAAAAAACGGTCGGTTTCGGGTATGGTTTTTTTTGACTTTTGCGACCTCTGACCGTAGTGATATTAGACATTGGGGGGAGGTCTTATTTGGCGAGCGGCGGAGACGTTCGAGGAAGATTTTGCCCGGGCAACGTAAATCCCTCCAAGTTATTGATAAGGACAGAAAATTATCAAGCGAAGCACGGAGATTTTTTTGTTAGGAGTCTCTTCGCAGATTAGGTCAGGTGGACAAAAAAATAAAAATAAAAAATGTTCATACTTAAAGCGTTCTCATATAGAGCATTCACTGTATGCCCTGCAAGCCTTATACACCCCACTGGCAATAGCTATTTAGCGTTAGTAACACTAATTTGGTCCCGGTTTTGTTTGCCCTTTGAACACTTGACTATCTTTGACTGTGTCATTGACTATGGTTTCGGTTTTGCTGTTGGTTTCGATGCAGTGAACTTTCCTGTCAAAAATTTGGAACTTAAGGATTACCTTCCTCTCCAAGCCACGGGAGACGGTGAAAAGTTGAAGTCAAAATATGACCTTATTGCAAATGTAGTCCATGATGGGAAACCAGGAGAGGGAGCTTACCGCGTTTTCGTGCAACGAAAGTCGGAAGAAGCCTGGTAAGAATCTCTCGCCACATATAGAAAACTATCTTATCTATCTTATTTTATTTTGTATTTCTGTCTGTGTTGTTCAATTTGAAGCGTTTATTGTTAGTTCTTTGGGGGAATTTGTCTGTTTTACTTCTTGTCTGTGAATGCTGCGACTTCCTGAAGATTGCAAAAAGTGTTTTGTTTCAATTTATTTATGTTTCTAACTACTTCTGCTTGGCTTCATTGCTACTTCTGTTTTGATTGATTTTTCTCTTTATTTCCTTTTGTTTTGATTTTTTTTTTCTTCGATTTATTTCTGTTCTGTCCATTTTAATGTTGATTATGGCGAGGCTGCTAGGAAGCTTGCAGAAAATAATTTGTTTTTTTCTGTTTCCACTGTTTTCTGTTTCGATTTATTTCTTTCGTCATTTACTTCTGCTTTGACTATCTCAGTTTTGATTTGACTTCTGTTTCGACTTACCTCTGTTTCGACTTTTCTCTGTCTCGACTTATTTCTGTTTCGATTTATTTTCTTATTCGATTTACCTCTGTCTCGAGTTATTTCTGTTTCCACTTATCTCTATTTTCGTTGTTTCGTTTCGATTTATCTCAGCTAGATGTATCTCTTTCGATTTATCTCTGTCTCAATTTACATTTCTTCCGACCTGGAGTTGCAGGTATGAAATGCAGGACTTACACGTGGCAGAAACTCTCCCTCAAATGGTGGCTCTCTCGGAGGCCTACATGCAAATCTATGAACAGCAAATGGAGAACCAGGACAAGCAGATGGTCGAGGAAACGCTCGCGGGTTCTTAGGAAACAGGAGAAAGTTTTGACAGGAAATTTTTTTGTCCGGAAATTTTTTTGTCCAGAGATTTTTTTGTCCTTTGTTTCGTTATGTTTCGTGAGGGAGTTTTTTGTCGGAGGGAGGTGGGGCGTTGCAACTTTTATGGTGTTATACAGGTTCATGAGAAAAACGAGTGTGGAACCAAAATTAGTGTATAATCAAGTTGTGCAACATGGAAGTTTGCCTCCTAATCCAGAAGAAACGAAACGAATTATGTTAGGCTGTACCGTGTGGTTAACAATAAGTAAGAAATTGTGGGACAGAGCTCGTTTTGTTGATGAGATTTTACTTGGTTTGAAGTGTTTTGGAGGGCTAATGTGACACTTTTTTTGCATGTTGAGAATATAGTACATTTTAAATCGTCATAATCATGAATAGCATTAATCCAGTGCCGGTTCTTTTCCTCCGCTTTGACCACACAATAGTACAGAACACTAGTTGCGTTTTTCTCAACGCTAATAAAAATAAAATCTAAGAACAACCACATCATTTGGAACTGAATTAGAATTCAGTAAAGCTAATATAAACCCACTGCTAATAATCTCTTTATTTTTACGAACAATTCACGGTTTGCTTGTGAGGGTTGATGAAGATATTAAATGTCTACTTCCTTTTTGCAGCTACTTTTCAAAGAGGAGGGTCTAAATCTCACGTAGTTATCACCTCCACGCATGAGGATTTTTCTTATTTTAGTGTTGTACCAATCTCTTGTTATTCCGCGCTTTAGAAGTTGGTCATTGTTAACCGTTGTTCCTCTATGCAATGAACCTTAACTTAGTATCAGCTTTTTTTGCGTCCGTAAGTGCCATCTTGATACAAAAAATGGTTCTGGTAGAAGTCTGACACATATTAAGCGAATCTTTCTACACTGCCTACAAAATTTGCATGTATTGAATTTGCACAATCTCAACGGATACTCGAATCAAGAAGTTTCAATGACCATCGCTCGAAGGAGTGCCTTTACACTGCGAACATGATGTTTGTCTTACTAGCTTCAAGCAGTCATCGTAAGCATAGACGAAGAGTGTAGAAACGCGTGCAACGCTACATCTGATAGCACCGTATTATAGGCATATTGTGTGGTGCCATAGTTGTTCAAATCGCGCGATTTTTCCATTTTTTCCAATTTTTACGTATTATTCGTGACTTTGGAAAAAATCGCAAAAAAACGCAATGTACTTTCTGTCCGGTAAATTGAACGGACAATTTACGAAATCTGTACGGTATTTTACGGTAACTGTACAGTTTTATTACGGAAAATGTACGGAATTTGACGAAAAGATACGCTGCACGTAATAGTACTTTCTGTCCGGTAAACTGAACAGAAATTTCACGGATAATGTACGGAATTTTATCATTCATGTACGAACAATTTTGAAAAGAGACGTTGCAGCGTCACACTATTTGCGCGCGGTAAGTTAGAAATGTGTACCAACGTCTTCTTCAATTTTTTTTCAAAGAAGCCGCCATAAAAAGAAAAAAAAAAGGATATGACCTGGCCCTACAGATTGACGCAGTATGCTAGGAGAATGTCGTCAATACCCAGTTGATGTAGATGTTTCGATACGCGCATGGTGTGTGATAATTATTTAAATCATTACAATTTCTTACCGCTCATGCAACGGAAAACGTACAAACTGCGGAACATGTTCAAATCAATTTTTTTACATGTACGGAATTGTACGGAACATAAATTCATCAACGATTTTTACGATTTTTTTCAAATCGGCCTCTCCGATTTCTACGCATTATTTGCGCGTAAAATACGAGTCGCATAACATACAATATGACCTTAAGACCCATATTGTATTGGCCTCAAAATGAAAAAAAAAGGGTAACAGGGTTGAGTTGCACATCAATCGATAGAGAATTAAACGCCATGTCTAAATTTTGAAAAACATTCGGACAAAAAAAAAAATTTCTGTGAGTTTTGAGGTATTTTTTATTTAAACCGTCGCGATCTAAAGAAGATCACATGAAAAGCCCATAACACAACTTACGATAGGACTATCTGTCATATTAGCGTTTGCAATTTTGAAGGCCACACTAAATAAAGCCTCAAATTGACCAACCAGGCAGCATGTTTGGTTGCACGTCCGCGTTTATTTTTTTTTTCCGGGTTTTCTTTCCTGCGGAATGTCATCCTACGCCGTGTCAGTTCGCTAAAAAAATCCGTCCGGCGGCGTGCGCTGTACTATGATCATAAGTTAGATTCGTACGTCCGTACAAGAGTGTGCACAACTTACACACATACAGTATGCCTACTCTTCGCGAGTTTTGTGCCAAGTTTTGTGCGCATACCAAAGCCCAAAAAAAAAAAACGCAGGATATATTAAAATGCACGATGGTAAACCATCTGAGTCCGGGGGTACAAAAGGGGTGGCATGGCCGAAACTGAAAAACTACCACCAGGGGAATAAAATAACAGCACAACAAAAACAAAAACAAAAAGAAAACAACAACCAGGAAAATAAAAGCCCCCAAACTCAAAATGAAAAGCACGACAATTGACAAAGCCAGAACTACAACCCCAACCCCAACCTAATTAAATAACTACGAAAAGCAACCCCGTAAGTCCCCCCATCCCGGGGGAGCACGTTGAGGGAGTTCCGGAACCCGGCGACGATCCAGAGCCGCAAGAGCCGATCGGAGGAGAATAGAAGCTTACACTCGTTGTAAAGCCACAGATAAGCGTTGACGATAAAAAGAAGTAAGGACAGAAGGAGGAGGGCTCCCTAGTCCTCTGCGCTCGAAAGCACGTCGAGCGCAAGTACGGACAAACTCGTCCATTGCAACACCCAGACAACCAAAGATCTCGACCGCCATCGGAATAAAGTCATCCATAGGGTCCCGGTGGGCATAATCACGCTCCTTCGCCTTAGCGGCATCACGAGCCGCCACCCCAACATGTCGAGCCGCTTGACCAACAATTGTAGCTGAAGTAGGGTTCACCAAAACAATATCACCGAAGATGCGACGGGCACCATCAATTAGAACAACATCGATCCGACGCTTGGGAATAATATGAGAAACTAAAGGCCTACCATAGAAAACGGCTACTTTTGAACTATGAGTTGAACAACTGTGTCGTGCAAGCATATTGTTAAGGTTTGACAATTTGATTCAAGCTTCACATCGACCGAAATAACTCTAAGGCGTCATTCTACATGGGATTCCAATTGCGTTATAGTTGGCGCCATGACATTGGTTCACAGTAACGTACACTATTACAGGATTGAGCGGTACGGTAAATCCAACAACAGACTACAGAATAACGGGAAATGGACCTTCCATGGAGAAGCACAAACTTCAAAGCCTAAACACTGGACATATTCACCATCGCTCAGCTCTTGTGGTTCCGAAAATAGTCAGCGGGCACCGATGCGTCGTCAGATAGAAAAGATCCGACGACGCTCGCGTCTTCTTCCAAATCTGGTGATTCTGCGGATTTCGCAATCCACGCGTGTCGCCAGGCATCACTATTTAAACTGTGTCGTACACGAAGCTTCTTCGATACAATTCAGGTACTGCGGTCTTGTAGGACACGTTTGCAGAAGTACAGCATGACGTACGCTACGTACCGACAGTGTATATGTACCTGTAGAACTCTGCCAATCTATTTGTCCCCAGTAGTTAAACCAAGGACTTGAAAAACATTTGAAGTCCTAATTCTCCTTCTCACAGGCTGCTCTACCACTGAAAGATAGGAGTTACTTCCAATAGTTGCAATTACTTTTAATATCCTTATTCAGAAACAGCTAGGCTTTAGTATCGAGGATAGGATTAACTTTCTAGAGGAGATTTTTTTTCTCTGGAAAAAAAACTTGGAAGTTTAAGCACACAGACAAACGGCTAAAAAAAATATCCTCGATAGCAATGAGTATGTATAGCCCTCTAATACTCCACATAGATCGCAGTCAAATGTAGAGACACCATGTGACAGATATATAATCAAAAAGCAAACAAGCCTTGGATATTTGCCGCTTCAAATTTACAGGATAATAAAAAATCCTTACATATATGATATCAACATCGCCAGGGATGAACAAACGTGACTTTTGTAAATAGACTCTTGATACCTTCCACAAATCAATCAGACCCTTTTTCAACTGTCGACCTTCCTTCCCTTGCTTTCTCCATTAACAAATTTGCGATCCTCTCGCGTTTGTCTGTATCTGCCGTCGGGTATATGACCCGAGAAGGCCCTTTACGATGCAAGTTATGATTGTACATTTCTGTATGTCCAAGGAAAAGAGCCGTTCCAAATAGACAACATCCAAATGCTAATCCCAACCCCCATGTAGCTGCGGCTGGCCCCCCAAAACCAGCTGTTAAAGGGCCACGGCGTATGGTTGCCCGAGGACCGTTCCGTCGAAATGGAGGATAAGACGATGTTGTTGTCTCCAATGTGATTTGCTGCGGTCGCAGAAGAGCTTCATATGCTTCTGTTATCCGCTTGAACTGTTCAGCATCTCCGTTGTTTACGTCGGGGTGACTGTAAAACACATTCAGACACGCAAATGACAACATCAGCCAAAAGAAATACGTGAGAATGTGAAGCTGATAGAACTGATTGATATTGTTCACTACTGCCCAGTATAAACTGTTTAATGACTCGATTCTCAAAGCTTGTCAATCTTACTTTCCAAACAAAAAATAACACAAATTGGTTGTTAAGAACCAATAGCACATTCCCAAGTAGATTTGCTGATAGTCAAGTGCCTAATTTTGCTCAATTGTGTCTGAATATCTACCTACGGTTTGGTGATAACTGGCAATATCAGCTGGTCAATACGAAGCAGGATTCAAAGGAGCAAATGTGTCATGGGACCAAACATCCAAACATCTAAACATGGTTTAGACATGGCTTAAAGATCTAAACATGAACACACCTCATTAACTCGTTACAACACCACACAATGACACATGCATCTGTTAGTTCCACTAACTTACCGGCTTACATCCAAAAACTATTCCAGACCGTGTTCTGGGCCAAAAAAACTGCCAACTGCAAATCCAGTTTGTTTTTTTTTCTGGGGACAATCTTAAGAAGAGTCACAGGTGAAATCACAGGGACCTTTTGGTCGTCCAAGAGCCTTTCTCATGAAAACTTTTACTTTTTTTAAGTTGGCACCGTAGTTTCTAGTTTACGTACTTCGTGATTCCCACATTACTTTCAAGGACTCAATTTTCCAACAAAGCCCAGCAACAAGCAATAATGTGGATACATATTACCGACTTCTTCAACATTAATGCGGTCGTCCCCAAAACAGGACATACTGGATACGGATAAAACAAGAGCTTGCAATGGATTTTCTCACCAACGCAATGCTGCCTTCCTGTAGGCCGCCTTCACTTCCTCTGCTGAAGCCCCTCTTGAGATGCCGAGAACTGAATGAGCATCTGCAAAGTTAACAATGACCACTTTGTTACGATAAGTCTAACATGCCCAAGAAAGTGCACCAGGCCATAAGAAGCAAATTAAAAATATAGATAAATGAAAAAAAATAAAAAAAAAAATCAAAAGAAAAAAACACTTAAATAAGGACAAGCCAACGAGCGACAATGAAAGGAACAACAAGCATAATAACAAAAACAAATTAGCGTACCCAAATCGAAAATTACACCCCTCTGATATTCATTTTAAGGATTTATCAGTGTTGGTTTGAAATCATAATATGTAATACTAAATCAGTGCAGGGAGACGTAGCGTGCTTTAGTCAACTTCCTCCAATTGTGTGGTTAACACTATTTTACGAATCTTTTTGACCAGCAAAAGTCGCAATCTTATTGGTATTCTCAACTCTAACAGCGGTGGCCGGTAAAGACGACAAGAACCAAAAGATTGGGCACTTCTCTCGAACTCCTACCCCCCCTCCTCTCCCTCCTCTCTCCCACCCCACCTATGATTTTTCTCTCACACTATCATTTCATCACCCATTCCCCGTGTTTTCTCTTCCTCTCCATCGTAAGGGAGTTTCGAAACATGTCGACGATCCATAAAAACAATAGCAAATCGAAGGAGGATAAAAGCTAGCATTCATTGTAAAGCCACAAATAAACGCAGACAATAAAGGGAAGAAAGGAATGCATAGAGGCTCCCAAATTTCCTCCTCTCCAAAGTACGTTGACCACAAGAACAAAGAAACTCATCCAAAGCAACCCCCACACAACCAAATATCTCAACTTCTTCCCAGAATAAAGTCATCCACACAATCGTCATGTGCATAATCACGCTCCTTCATAAAACAACGTCACGAGTGAACACTCAATTATATCGAACAACCTAATCAACAACTATCAGAAAAAAATCACGCAGGATATATTAAAATGCACAATGGTAAACCATTTGAGTCCAGGGGTACAAAAGGGGTGGCATGGCCGAAACTGAAAAACTACCAGCAGGGGAATAAAATAACAGCACAACAAAAATAAAAACAAAAAGAAAACAACAACCAGGAAAATAAAAGCACCCAAAATCAAAATGAAAAGCACGACAAATGACAAAGCCAAAACTACAACCCCAACCCCAACCTAATTAAATAACTACGAAAAGCAACCCCGTAAGTCGCCCCATCCCGGGGGAGCACGTTGAGGGAGTTCCAGAACCCGGCGACGATCGATAGCTGCAACAGCCGATCGGAGGAGAATAGAAGCGTGCACTCGTTGTAAAGCCACAGATAAGCGTTGACGATAAAAAGAAGTAAGGATCAAAGGAGGAGGGCTCCCTGGTCCTCGCCGCTCGAAAGCACGTCGAGCGCAAGTACAGAGAAACTCGTCCATTGCAACACCCAACAACCAAAGATCTCGACCGCCATCGGAATAAAGTCATCCATAGGGTCCCGGTGGGCATAATCACGCTCCTTCGCCTTAGCGGCATCACGAGCCGCCACCCCAACATGTCGAGCCGCTTGACCAACAATTGTAGCTGAAGTAGGGTTCACCAAAACAATATCACCGAAGATGCGACGGGCACCATCAATTAGAACAACATCGATCCGACGCTTGGGAATAATATGAGAAACTAAAGGCCTACCATAGAAAACGGCTACTTTTGAACTATGAGTTGAACAACTGTGTCGTGCAAGCATATTGTTAAGGTTTGACAATTTGATTCAAGCTTCACATCGACCGAAATAACTCTAAGGCGTCATTCTACATGGGATTCCAATTGCGTTATAGTTGGCGCCATGACATTGGTTCACAGTAACGTACACTATTACAGGATTGAGCGGTACGGTAAATCCAACAACAGACTACAGAATAACGGGAAATGGACCTTCCATGGAGAAGCACAAACTTCAAAGCCTAAACACTGGACATATTCACCATCGCTCAGCTCTTGTGGTTCCGAAAATAGTCAGCGGGCACCGATGCGTCGTCAGATAGAAAAGATCCGACGACGCTCGCGTCTTCTTCCAAATCTGGTGATTCTGCGGATTTCGCAATCCACGCGTGTCGCCAGGCATCACTATTTAAACTGTGTCGTACACGAAGCTTCTTCGATACAATTCAGGTACTGCGGTCTTGTAGGACACGTTTGCAGAAGTACAGCATGACGTACGCTACGTACCGACAGTGTATATGTACCTGTAGAACTCTGCCAATCTATTTGTCCCCAGTAGTTAAACCAAGGACTTGAAAAACATTTGAAGTCCTAATTCTCCTTCTCACAGGCTGCTCTACCACTGAAAGATAGGAGTTACTTTCCAATAGTTGCAATTACTTTTAATATCCTTATTCAGAAACAGCTAGGCTTTAGTATCGAGGATAGGATTAACTTTCTAGAGGAGATTTTTTTTCTCTGGAAAAAAAACTTGGAAGTTTAAGCACACAGACAAACGGCTAAAAAAAATATCCTCGATAGCAATGAGTATGTATAACCCTCTAATACTCCACATAGATCGCAGTCAAATGTAGAGACACCATGTGACAGATATATAATCAAAAAGCAAACAAGCCTTGGATATTTGCCGCTTCAAATTTACAGGATAATAAAAAATCCTTACATATATGATATCAACATCGCCAGGGATGAACAAACGTGACTTTTGTAAATAGACTCTTGATACCTTCCACAAATCAATCAGACCCTTTTTCAACTGTCGACCTTCCTTCCCTTGCTTTCTCCATTAACAAATTTGCGATCCTCTCGCGTTTGTCTGTATCTGCCGTCGGGTATATGACCCGAGAAGGCCCTTTACGATGCAAGTTATGATTGTACATTTCTGTATGTCCAAGGAAAAGAGCCGTTCCAAATAGACAACATCCAAATGCTAATCCCAACCCCCATGTAGCTGCGGCTGGCCCCCCAAAACCAGCTGTTAAAGGGCCACGGCGTATGGTTGCCCGAGGACCGTTCCGTCGAAATGGAGGATAAGACGATGTTGTTGTCTCCAATGTGATTTGCTGCGGTCGCAGAAGAGCTTCATATGCTTCTGTTATCCGCTTGAACTGTTCAGCATCTCCGTTGTTTACGTCGGGGTGACTGTAAAACACATTCAGACACGCAAATGACAACATCAGCCAAAAGAAATACGTGAGAATGTGAAGCTGATAGAACTGATTGATATTGTTCACTACTGCCCAGTATAAACTGTTTAATGACTCGATTCTCAAAGCTTGTCAATCTTACTTTCCAAACAAAAAATAACACAAATTGGTTGTTAAGAACCAATAGCACATTCCCAAGTAGATTTGCTGATAGTCAAGTGCCTAATTTTGCTCAATTGTGTCTGAATATCTACCTACGGTTTGGTGATAAGTGGCAATATCAGCTGGTCAATACGAAGCAGGATTCAAAGGAGCAAATGTGTCATGGGACCAAACATCCAAACATCTAAACATGGTTTAGACATGGCTTAAAGATCTAAACATGAACACACCTCATTAACTCGTTACAACACCACACAATGACACATGCATCTGTTAGTTCCACTAACTTACCAGCTTACATACAAAAACTATTCCAGACCGTGTTCTGGGCCAAAAAAACTGCCAACTGCAAATCCAGTTTGTTTTTTTTTCTGGGGACAATCTTAAGAAGAGTCACAGGTGAAATCACAGGGACCTTTTGGTCGTCCAAGAGCCTTTCTCATGAAAACTTTTACTTTTTTTAAGTTGGCACCGTAGTTTCTAGTTTACGTACTTCGTGATTCCCACATTACTTTCAAGGACTCAATTTTCCAACAAAGCCCAGCAACAAGCAATAATGTGGATACATATTACCGACTTCTTCAACATTAATGCGGTCGTCCCCAAAACAGGACATACTGGATACGGATAAAACAAGAGCTTGCAATGGATTTTCTCACCAACGCAATGCTGCCTTCCTGTAGGCCGCCTTCACTTCCTCTGCTGAAGCCCCTCTTGAGATGCCGAGAACTGAATGAGCATCTGCAAAGTTAACAATGACCACTTTGTTACGATAAGTCTAACATGCCCAAGAAAGTGCACCATGCTTTTATGACAAATAAACTAAAGGTTGGTAAAAGAATAACACACTTAACACCTTCCGTTTAAAAGTAACAGGCACTGGAAGTGTCTGTAACGAATAAAAATACACAGTCATACTTGGTAAAGAATTTTGGTGATTCGAGTTATAACACGCATGTGAGGAATCTTTTATACTGTTTTAATTTATTTTTATAAATATTAGTGAAACAATGTAAAGCTTGAAGTTTTAGTTTTCTCAAACGGTATAACAAGACACTGCAAATTATTGTTTTCAACACGAAGAGTGGAGGTGTTTCTTGCCTCTATACATCGGTGTGGACTAACTTTAGGTCATTTGTAAAACATACTTTAAATTCTTCCGTATGCCATGACAACATTTGAATACCTTATACGTTCATCATAAAACTTCATACTTGTTGTATTACAGTAACAAAAAAGTAACAAACGTAACATTACAATACGGAAGCGTTTAAACACAAACATGGGAGCATTTCCATGGACTCGTGTCGCATGATTTGCATATCATTTCAAGCTACCATACATACAATCAATAACGTACACCACAGAAAACAGCATATCCAATTTTTTTTTTTTTCCCAAAATGTCACCTGAGAAAAAAAAAACCGTTCAGGCTGCCAGGTACATTCAAGCATAATTAAGTTGATAAAGATACCCAGGATTCATCATTTGGCGTTTAATTCGCAAGATTTAGAGGATGGAAAAGCTGCAGATTGACGTATGCTCCAATTTAATCAAAATTATTTAACAAAACGTCGATGATCATGCGATCGAAGAGCTACATTGGATATAAATCCATCAATTTGACAGTCTGTCCTATTTGACGCCATAGAAACAGACCCCTTGGCTTCAAATTGTTGGTGTAACAAAAAATGCGAAACTAAATCAGCTTCACACGTTACTTGAAATTTCAATGACCCGATTTCAGCCAAACTGTCTTTCTGTGGAAGCGAATACCTCTTAAAGGCAACAAAATTGACACAAAGAAAACTTTGAACAAAATTGATTCACTTCGACATAAGCTCAATTTACATACGCTGACTCCAGAGAGAGGGCAGGAAAACATACCAGGAGATGGCATTTTATCAGAGGAAGAAACGAAAATAGTCGAGAATCACCAATTTGGTGTTATAAATCTAACAGGCTTGCGAATTTAGGGCTTTCTGGATTGAGGCTCATTCAAAGTAAACCTGCCAAAGATTAGTTCAGCGTGACAGTGATAGCTTTTTATGCACATAGCTCTGTTGATAGCTCCAGAAGAAGACAAGGAATATGGAAAAGGAGGGACAATGTGAGTTGCAAAAATGCCCTGTGAGAGACAGAGGAGCATAGTGAGTGACAGCTGGAGACTCTAATTATCTTGAGAAAATGTACTCATTCATGACATCCGTGTCTGAAAAAGTGAAGAGAATTTGTACATAAAAAAATGAAGAGAAAGATCAAATATCAATCGATACCTTCTCCTCTTCACTGCAATTCCCTAATAGTTACAAAAGATAGCTTTGATACAACCATTAAGACTGCTGTGCTTTGTTTTGAGCAATTAGTCAAAGATGCAAGTTGACTTTTAACGTCTGAAGGCAATATACGTTATTATTCACACTGCAATGGTGGATCTGCTATGGCTCCCCATGAAGCTCTTCGAAATGTACTGCTGTCTGAACTTTGAAAGAGACCATTTAGTGTGGATTCTGTTTGCATATGTATCCGCTACGGCAACTCCAGTTTCGTGTTTAATGTGGAGTACGCCAATATTTAAGAGTCATGATTTGTGGCCGTCCTATGTTCACGTCGCCAAGTCGCCAAGTCACGACGTGGACATAGGGGTGATCGGTATAGAATATCTCTAAATCATATTATATACATTTTGTGCGTGTTTACTAAAAGTGCGAGCATTCTGTAAGAAAATTGCAGGAAATCAGGTGATCCTCCAGGGGCTCGGTTCCGTTGCCTCAAATTGGCAAAACATTGAACTTTACATAAAAGGTTTTGTTATTTTACGTTTAGTACATATAGATACGGCTGGCTTGGAGCAAATTGTTACGTCACATTTTGGAACTTCAAAATTATAATTTACAAGCAAGAATTGACATCGACGTCAATTTTCAATTTTGGCTTCGATTATATAAAAGGTCTGAAGGACGTAGAATGGAACAGTTGAAAGTCACAATTTGAAGCATTCGCTCAGCAGTTAAGATTCATTTTTTTTGTTTAAGGCCGGGTCAAGCAAAAATAAGCTCAAAATTTAGTATTTGAGTTAAAGACAGACAGTGAACGTTGCTGGAAAGCGAGATTTAGGTTCAGAAAAGCTATCGGAGAGATGGCAGAATTAGAAAAGAAGAATGGAGAGGTTTGGAAAGCTGTTGACTATGGTGATGACGATTCGTCTGTGGACGAATATGAGGACGAGGATCAGCCAGGTGTTAAAAGGAGAAGAGGACACGTGGAAGTTCGACGGGAATGTCCATATTTGGATACTGTAAATAGGCAGGTATTTATATAGAAGACAATGCTAAAACCCGGTCATGACACTTTTCATTATTTCTAAAATCTTTTTTTTTTTTCGGAAAATGCACTAACAAACAAGATATTTTGGTATTGTTGTTGTGATTTCACTGATTAGTTTGGACTCAAGATATTACCATTCGACAATTTGGGCAAAATGGTTCAGTTTTGTGGAGTGTCTGTAAATGTAGAGAAACAGTGGCGGTAAATTGTTAAGGCAGCTGGGCCCAAATTGGTTAGGGAACAAAAGCTCCCTACTCTGTAATATGACCTAATTTGTGATTCAAGTTTGTTGCGTCATTGGTCATTGTTCATTGGTCATCATTGGTCGTCATTTATCATCATTGCCATTTCTTATTGGCCTGCACCAATATATAATGATCATATCAATTGAATTGCCAACAAATGCACAAAATTTTCCTTTGCTTGTTGCATTTGTGACCATATCTTCTCATGTAGGCTCAGTAGATTATTGCGCGCATTGTGAAAAAGAGTATTTGTGGTATGTTCAGCAATATTTATGCTATCCTTTGGTGGCAGTTCACAAGAGCTCAAGTGTATTTTTCTCGGAATCTACTCCTTCAATTCTTCTTGTTCTATGCTTTTTGAAATACAAGTGTTTCACATTACAATAAATACGATTCAAAATGATTGAAGGAAATATAATATGCATTTGAAATATCGCAAACATTTGCCATTTCGACACTGGTTGACAACTTATCTCTTTCCGCACAAACACAATCATTTACAATAAAAGACGACGAAAGCAAAATGAGTCACAAATTATCTTTCAGACCTTCGTGACACCTAGATGTTTTCATCATTCATGCCTGACATGGCCCTTGAGCATCTGAAGGAGGATGATGACAATCTAATTGCTTGTGTGAAATTCCCTTTTGATGTGGATATATTAGCTTCAACTACTTCATAGGACACTAAAGATTTAGACTAACAGAATCTAAAATAAGACCCCTTCAGAATCTCACCTTTAAAATGTTCCCTTACATCTGTCTATGTTTCACAAATCTGAACACTATGCTTAGTTTTTCAACTATAAGCAGGTCGAAGTTGATTTAAACACGTATTCTGGTTACCTATGCAACATATGCTTTCGTTTTCAGACCAGAAGTTAAGACCGTGTATCGCTATTAGCGTTAAAAAATAATTATGACAAGGTCTGTCTGCTTTATTTTTAATAATTCTATTTACGGTTCAATTGATGAGGAAAATTGTAATCTTCAAAAGGAGTTAGAGTTAAGAGAAAACAATTAGTACTGTTAGCGCAATTTTGTGTTTAAAAGGAAAAAATCCAAGACGAAATTTGTGTTATTAACGGTAATAGCGATTCACAGTGTACCATATTGCAAGTTAACGAGAGGTCCTTTTCTTTTACAAGTGTCTCTGCATCAATGGTTGTTCTGGTTCAAATGTATACTTACTTGAACTTAGTGAAGGAAGTATACCTGAAGTACTTGGCACCAACAAATTGTCACTTATGTTTTTATAAGTCAACAATGATCTTTGCTGTTGTTGATCAAAATCTTTTTATCGCAACTAGTAGAACTACGTTGTCTTTTTCCTCTATGTAATATGGCCATGATCCTGTCATATGTTTTCAGTTACGCTGTCCCTTGTAAGTTTCAGTTACTTGCTCCAAAAAAGATCATGTCGGACTGCCAATCACAGGTGATGCTGTTGTGTCTAATATGTGCCATCACTCAAATGTTCTGACTCTTGGGTATCACGTGGATTTGTTGTTTTGCAGGTTCTTGATTTCGATTTTGAAAAATTTTGTTCCGTTTCTCTTTCAAATCTCAACGTGTATGGCTGCCTGGTATGTGGAAAATATTTTCAGGGGCGAGCGCATAATTCTCATGCATACACACATAGTTTGGAAGCAGACCATCATGTATTCATCAACCTACACACTGAGAAAGTTTTTTGTCTGCCCGACGGTTATGAAATCAACGACCCTTCTCTGGATGACATTTGTTCTGTGCTCAATCCCAGGTGAAAGAACCTGGCACCTCAGGATAGGTCCCAACTGATATTTTTGTGACACAAAAAAGTTACTGGAATTTTTTTGGCGTTCTCTGTCAGCTTTATCTATTTGATTTCAGTTGCAACCACTAATCGCGTCTGTGGAAGGTTATTTCAGTCATTACAGAATGTTGAGTGATAAGTCAGACATCACTGTCTGGTGTTTTGGTGCTTGGGATTTTGTAGTCTTTGGGATTACAGTAGTCTGCTCATCTCAACTTCTCCTTTGGAACTTTTCCTAGCTCTTGCTTTTGTTACACTGTGATTCGCTATTAGAGTAAAGAAATCATTAGCGTGAGGTTTATATCAGTGTTATTGATTCTAATCCGAATGATGAGTCTGATTTTGAACCGTTCAAAGAATTAGCGTTCAGAAAAAAAATGAAGTGTTATTAGCACTATTTTGTTCGCATCGGGCAAATAAAGGACGTCTAATTAATGCTAATAGCAATTTACTGTGTGTTTGATGAAGATGGAAACTCTGAAAAAGTTCTTCGGACTGCAGTCAATTGAGCATGATTTGTTATATTCACCCTCTGCAGGTTTACCGAGGCGCAGGTTGGTCAGATGGATAAGAGCCAACAATGGTCACGAGCATTAGATGGTTCAGATTATCTGCCTGGAATGGTAAGGCGCGATATTTTGCTTTCTTTGGGTATGTGGACATATTGAAGACTCTTTGTTAGAAAGGCTGGCAGTTTTCCTTTTTTCTTTGTGATATAAAAACTCAAAGAGAAATGTTGGTTGTGACACCCTAGAATTTTTCGTTGCATGGAGGGGGGAAAGCAGTTGCACGTATGAATGAAGCTGGGTTTTGTTCTAGACTGCTTATAGCAAAAGGTATGCAAAGTCACTTGAGCTGTTTTATGTTACATCCCTTCGCTTGCATCTTAGAGTTCTTTTATCCTTCCTCTCAATACTTGTTTCTTATATTTCTTCCCACCCTGATTCATCCCTTTGCTTGCAACTTTAGCGTCTTTCTATCCTTCCTCTCAATTATTGTTTTTTTAATTTATTTCTTCACAGGTGGGACTAAACAACATCAAAGAAACAGATTATGTGAATGTGATTATCCAGTCGCTCATGCGTGTGACACCTTTGAGGGACTTTTTTCTTATTCCGGATAATTATAAAGACTGCAAGTCAGTACTGGTGCAACGGTTTGGTGAATTAACCCGGAAAACTTGGCACGCACGTAATTTCAAAGGACAGGTGAGTGTGTTAACTGCTTGGATAATCTGTATTAATGAATTTCTCCCTTGTTTTACCATATCCTATGGAGCCCTAACATATCCTCATGTCAACTGCATTTTAGATCATTCCTGGTCATATCTGCCAAGCAGAAAGGGTATTCACTGTATGCCCCACCCCACTGGCAATAGCTATTTAGCATTAGTAACACTAATTTGGTCCCAGTTTTGTTTGCCCTTTGAACACATTGTAGTATTGTTAATACTAATTGGTTTTTCCCTGACGCTTATTCTTTTTGTGATTCACAATTGTTCACGTCTTTCGGGAAATAGAATTAGTAACAAAAAAATCGTCCTCATAATAATGATTTTAAACGCTAACAGCGGATCATGGTGTAGTTGTGGGTTTTTGTTCCTTCCTTCCTTCGGGCTTATTCGGTTATTGGTAACTTTGACAGGCCCTGTCCAAAGAGTTGTCCTTTTCCTTTCATATACTGTATGAACTGTAACCTATTCTCATTCTAGAAGAATGAAAGTGTTTAGATAAGAAGAAGAAGAAGATAGGTAAGATAGCAATTTCTTATTCATCCATTTTATCTTGAGTTTCATGGAGAGATTTTCCATTTTTTTATTACAAGCCTGTGAGGTTGCATATATGTTTGTGAGTTTTCTTTTAAAGGTATTTTAGTTAAATATAAGCAAAGAAATGAAAGTTGAATGAACTTGTGAAGAGGGTAGAAATTCAGTTAAGTTCCTGAATTTTGGAGGAAGAGAGACAGAAAGGCAAGAAGCGAGGAGGGAGGAAGGAGAGAGTGAGGGAGGAGGAGTCCTCAACTTAGAACTATTTTGTCTTCATCAATGGACAGGTGTCTCCACATGAGTTTCTTCAAGCGGTCATGATGGCAAGTAAGAAAAAGTTTCGAATTGGA
This sequence comes from Zygnema cylindricum, assembly GCA_037447655.1. NCBI lineage: Eukaryota > Viridiplantae > Streptophyta > Zygnematophyceae > Zygnematales > Zygnemataceae > Zygnema > Zygnema cylindricum. The sequence continues at coordinate 134,722 of JBBHKE010002895.1, forward strand.
GTGCAGTCCGACCCTGTGGAATTCGCGTCATGGCTTTTGAATACACTCCATGTAGACCTTGGAGGCACTAAGAAAACTAACAGCAGCATTATATATCAGTGCTTTCAGGTGAGAGAAACAAATACGGTGTCTTTTTCAATGCATCGGGAGTTGATACAAGTCAAATACGGCATTTAGTACGTCAAATATTCACTAAATTTGCAATTTTCAGATGTTATTGACTTCTTTTCTTTTGCACTTAGTGGCCTCAAAAGGTCCAATTTTGCTCATAATGGCAACTCATGCATACTATGAGTTTTATCTTTTGCCATTTTCATCAATAAGTTTATATCGTGGTTGATATGGGACATTTGAAGTAGACGGTCCTTCTTGGGAGACGAGCAGAAGCTCTTTGCGCAGTGCAGAAAAGACTATGGAACTTTATATAAATGACTCAATCGACGAACTAAAAAAAAATAAAAAAATGTGGGTGATACCCTCACACAACAAAATGTGTTTGTAGAGAAAGCCATGGCAAAGGTATACTGCCATCCCTATTACTGTTAACATTAATAGCGATCGACAGTGTGGTTAGCACAACACCACAAAAAGTGAAACATGTTTTTCAAATTTGACATCTTCCTTCGAAATTTGTAGCTCAGGAGGGTAAAGCATTTTGGATTTTTAGGCAGTCTTGCAATTTCATAGGAGCCCTTTTCCTACCTTCAAAATGTTCTTTTCCTTAGTATCAAAGAACATTTCACTATCTCTTGGACTTTTACTTAATCATTTTTTTGTACTTTGTCAATTTATTTTACTTGATCAATATGTTTGGTTGGTTCGAAATGACAGGGAGAGCTGGAAGTCATAAAAGAGGTGCAAATAAAGAAACCTGAAGAGTTAACTGACAATAATAATGTTCCTGGGGAAGACAACACTGAGGGGGGAAAGAAACGGAAAAGAAAGAGACTGGAGGAAGAAAGAGAAGCAGGTGAAGGTGGAGTTCAGAGAGAAACAAGTAGAATGCCGTTTCTCATGCTTGGCCTTGACCTCCCTCCACCCCCTCTTTTCAAGGATGTCATGGAGAAGAACATTATTCCTCAGGTACGGAAAGAAGGTTGTGGTTATTATTAGGAAGAAGTAGTCGTCATTTCATTTTTTTATTCTTGGTTTTCTTCTCTGTTTACTCTTACTTGCTTCATTGCATGTTTTTTTCCTTTTGTTTGGACCGAGTTTTTGTCCTCTCCTTCTCTCCTTAAGCTTTTCAACACTATTGAAGAATTAGGGAGATTTGACGACTTTTACCTTTTCCTCCATAATTCAAATGTACGGAAAAAAATGGAAACACTGCCCCGTATTGTACCCTTTTTATGCAGTTTTTTCGAGTATAAGACAGTTTCGAGTATAATACATGTATAGTATGTAGTGACCAGAAATAGTGTTTCCAATTGTTTTTTTGCATATTTGAACTCTACTTTCCACTTTCTGACGTAGATCGAGTCTTTTTTGTTTTGAAACGTTTTTGCAGGTAGCTTTATTTAACATTTTGAAAAAATTTGATGGAGAAACTGTGACAGAGGTTGTGAGGCCTACTGCAGCTCGTATGCGGTATAGGGTTACAAGACTACCTCGGTACATTGTCCTTCACATGAAACGATTCACCAAAAACAACTTTTTTATGGAGAAAAATCCTACTCTTGGTTTGTTTTCTGTTCCTGTAAACTTGCCAACTTTGTAAAAACACCAAAAACAGGTTATTATAGAGAAAAATCGTACTCTCGGTTTGTTTCCTGTACCTACAAACTTGTCATTTTTCTGAAAGCAAGATTGAGTTGTGTCGATTCTCCAAAGATATTTTTAGCATGGAGACAAATCCCACTCTTGGTTTGTTTCTTGTGCTTGTGAACTTGTTTCTAAATCTTTCTAAAAACAAGGCTTTGTGTTTTGAGGCCTTAATCTTAAATTGAGGATTTTTATGTTTAGTCTTGTAACAAATATCTAGAATTGCTAGAATGGTTCTCGGTGGTTCTTTGCTTTAGGTTGAGAATGAGAATTATGTGTGTGTTAAGGCAAATAACCCTATGAAAACTTTTAAATAACTGTAGAAGTCCGTAAAAACCCCAGGATTGTGAGGCTTGAAAGTCCATCATAGATATTTAAAATAGAGGATCTTGTTCCCTATATGTGGAAAGGGTGGTGCTGTAAATACTTTTCTTGTTTTCTGTCGGTTTCTGTCAGTTCTTTGAATTTATAGAAGTATGTCAGAGGTTTTTTGTCTCATGGGCCCCGACTTGTGCATTGAAAAAGCTTTTAGGCTTTTACCGAAACGGCCACTCGTATGAAGATTTCAATAAATAGGGTATTATCAACAATATTGTTTCATGAGAAAAGCCCAAAGTTTTGAAAAATTCATATCAGTTTGCCCCTAGGACAAAAATATTTTGTTCGCCAATTAAAGCTTTGGACCTGTATCTTTTGTTGACAAAATGATGCGAAGTTGAAATCTTTTATGTATACTAAAAATCGTCAAATGTTTAGATCATAAAAGAATAAATGTTGAACCGGGTTTGTGTTGAATAAGACAGCTGTTACAATACACCTTCTAGTCGCTATTAGAGAAAAGAAATTATTAGTGTGGGGTTTATACTAGTGTTATTGATTCTAATTCAGTCTCGAATGACGTGGCTGCTTTTGAACTGTTTTAAAGAATTAGCGTTCAGAAGAAAGGCAATTAGTGTTATCAATATTATTCTAGGTTCAAGGGCCAGAATTTAGGGGCGCCGATATAGGGTTATTAACGCTAATAGCGATTCACTGTGTAGTTGTCACACAAGTAAAGGCCCCTATATAGACTATATTGCAGTTCATGTTGATGTAATTAATTTTGGTGTTAATTTAACAACTAATCTGTTGATTAAGCCAAGTGCAAAACAAAAGAAAACGATAGCATTTGAAAATTGCAGATTTAATGGATTAATAAAGTTCTATTTACCATAAGTACTTTGTCTCTGACTATGTTTTTGACTATGTCTCTGACTTTTTTTTTAACTATGTTCTTGACTATGTCTTTGACTATCTTTAACTATGTCATTGACTATCTTTGACTATTTCATTGACTATCTTTGACTATGTCGTGACTTTGTCATTGACTATCTTTGACTATGTCATTGACTATGTCGTGATTATGTCATTGACTATCTTTGACTATGTCATTGACTATCTTTGACTATGTCGTGACTATGTCATTGACTATCTTTGACTATGTCATTGACTATGTTTTCGGTTTTGCTGTTGGTTTCGATGCAGTGAACTTTCCTGTCAAAAATTTGGAACTTAAGGATTACCTTCCTCTCCAAGCCACGGGGAGACGGTGAAAAATTGAAGTCAAAATATGACCTTATTGCAAATGTAGTCCATGATGGGAAACCAGGAGAGGGAGCTTACCGTGTTTTCGTGCAACGAAAGTCGGAAGAAGCTTGGTAAGAATCTCTCGCCACATATAGAAAACTATCTTATCTATCTTATTTTATTTTGTGTTTCCATCTGTGTTGTTCAATATGAAGCGTTTTTAGTCAGTTCTTTGGGGGAATTTGTCTGGTTGACTTTTTGTCTGTGAATGCTGCGACTTCCTTGCAAAAGTGTTTTGTTTCAATTTATTTATGTTTTTGTTTGGCGTCATTGCTACTTATGTTTTTATTGATTTTTCTTTTTATTTCCTTCTATTTTGATTTATTTCTTTTTTGAATTCATTTCTGTTCTGGCCGTTTTAATGTTGATTATGGCGAGGCTGCTAGGAAGCTTGCAGAAAATAATTTGTTTGTTTCTGTTTCCACTGTTTTCTGTTTGGTTTATTTCTTTCGTCATTTACTTCTGCTTTGACTATCTCAGTTTTGATTTAACTTCTGTTTCGACTTACCTCTGTTTCGACTTTTCTCTGTCTCGACTTACCTTTGTTTCGACTTTTCTCTGTCTCGACTTATTTCTGTTTCGATTTATTTTCGTTTCGATTTATCTCAGTTGCGATTTATTTCTGTTTTGATTTACCTCTGTCTCGAGTTATTTCTGTTTCCACTTATATCTGTTTCGATTTGTTTCGTTTCGATTTATCTCAGCTACGATGTATCGCTTTCAATTTATCTCTGTCTCGATTTACAGTTCTTCCGACCGTTTTTCATATGGAGTTGGGTGGAGTTGCAGGTATGAAATGCAGGACTTACACGTGGCAGAAACTCTCCCTCAAATGGTGGCTCTCTCGGAGGCCTACATGCAAATCTATGAACAGCAAACGGAGAACCAGGACAGGCAGATGGTCGAGGAAACGCTCGCGGGTTCTTAGGAAACAGGAGAAAGTTTCAACAGGAAAAAAATTTGTCCGGAAAATTCTTTGTCCTTTGTTTGGTTTTGTTTCGTGAGGAAGTTTTTTGTCGGAGGGAGGTGGGGCGTTGCAGCTTCTAAGGTTTTATACAGGTTTGTGAGAAAAACGAGTGTAGAACTAAAATTAGTGTTTAATCAAGTTGTGCAACATGGGAGTTTTGCCTCCTAATCGAGAAGAAACGAAACGAAGTATGTTAGGCTGTACCGTGTGGTTAAGGATAAGTAAGAAATTGTGGGACAGAGCCGTTTTTGTTGATGAGATTTTACTTGGTTTGAATTGTTTTGGATGGCTGATGTGATACTTTTTTTGCATGTTGAGAATATAGTACACTTTAAATCGTTATAATCGTGAATAACATTAATCCCGTGCCGGTTCTTTCCTCCTCTTTTACCACAAAATTGTATAGATAACACTAATTGCTTTCTTCTCAACGCCAATACTTAAAAAACTTCATAGAGCAACCACATCATTTGGAACTGCATTGGAATTCAGTAACGCTAATATAATCCCACTGCTAATAATCTCTTTATTTTACGAACAATTCACGGTGTACTTAGGGTTGACGAAGACAATAGATGTTCGCTTCCTTTTCGCATCTACTTGTCAAAGAGGAGGACTTAAATCTCTCACGTAGTTCTCACCTCAACACATGAGGATTTTTCTTATTTTAGTGTTGTACCAATCTCTTGCTCTTCCATGCTTTAGAAGCTGGTCACTGTTAACCATGGTTCCTCTATGCAATAAACCTTTGGTATCAGTCTTTTTTTGCGTCCGCGAGTGCCATCTTGATACAGAAAATGGTTCTGGTGGAAGTTCTTACACACATCAAGCGTATTTTTCAACACTGCCTACAGAATTTGCATGTATTGAATTTGCACAGTCTCATCGGATACTCGAATCAAGAAGTTTCAATGACCATCTCTTGAAGGAGTGCCTTTACACCGCGATCATGATGCTTGTTTTACAAGCTTCAAGCCGTCATAGTAAGCATAGACAAAGAGTGTAGAAACGCGTGCAATGCTATATCTGATAGCACCGTATTATAGGCATGTTGTGTAGTGCACGCATATTGTTAAGGTTTGAAAATTTGATTCAAGCTGGACGTCGACCGAAATAATTATAAGGCGTCAATCTACATGGGATTCCACTTGCATTATAGTTGGCGCCATGACATTGATTCACAGTAACATACACTATTACAGGATTGAGCGGTACGGTACATCCAACATCAGGCTACCGAATAACGGGAAATGGACCTTCCACGGAGAGAGCACAAACTTCAAAGCCTGAAGGACCAGGTCGATTTTCGTTCAAAAGTGCGAACTCCCCGGAAATTCTATATCTGGTGCCCTGTATCGTACGCACCTTACATGGTTCACCAGATTCAATACAGTACACCGTGTATCGCTTTTAATGTTAATAATTTTTTCGCCACTTAAAACATATTTTCCCCGTACACACTTGTCAGATTTTCTAGTGTTGTGTATCAGCAAGAAATTTATCGCGATAACACCGATACCGATAGTTATCGGTTATCGAACGGTCAGGGGTCCCGGTATATCGCTCCGAGACCAACAAATTCCTTATCGGCGATAAGTGGAAAAAATATAGTACGATATATAGTAGTACTTTAGAATATACTGTATTATATATTTTCACTTTATATAGCATGGCATGCCCCGTGTAACAACCTGTTCCGTACCGTGTAACGGAATAACGGCGGCTCAGTACGACTGTATAAACCGTACAGATGTACGGTAAGAGCCGTACAGCTATCGCCGATAGTTATCGATATCGGTGTCATCGCGATAAAAAACCGATATCATCGGTGTTTTATCGGCGATAACACCGCAGTCGATATATCGTGCCAATATATCGATTATCGGCAACCCAAAAAAAGGTACATATCGATTATCGGCAAATCCCTGCCGATACCCAACACTACGATTTTCACATTGAGACCGCCAATCAGAGGTCGCAAACGGTCAACCGAAACCGTGACCGACCGTTGACCGACCGCCGGCGCCGGATCCGGAACGGATTCGGTTGCCAAATTTTGGGGGTCGGGCGGTTACGGTCGGTTGATTCACCAGGAAAAAAAAAGCGGTCGGTTACGGTCGGTCAACCAAAAAACCAAAAAAAATGAAATTTTTGTACTGTCCCTATAATCCAACATTCTTGTACTTTGTACTCTTTGGCATCGTGGAAGTACGTGACATCATGATTAGCGTCGCAAATCTGACACGGTATTTATTTCGCAAATCAAAGGGAACGCG
>JBBHKE010002895.1:145129-165833 GCA_037447655.1 Zygnema cylindricum
AATTGAAAATACGGAGAGGGAGAGGGAGAGGGAGAGGGAGAGGGAGCATTCAAGCGGCTCAGCGAGTCACTTGTTTCTGTTGAAAAACGGTTAACTTGTTTTATGCACAAGTTCATTTCAGGCTGTTAACAATTTAGTAATTTATTGTTGATGACAAGCATTATTATATTTTTTCTGTAACGCCGTTCATTTAAAAGCTATGCATTAGAAAGTGCATTTTGTACGCGAAAACATTTCAGGAAGTTAATAATTTACTGTTGATGACCAACATTGTTGCATTATATATATGTAAATGCCATTCATATATAACCTACCATTCACATAAAAGTTAAGCATTCGTGTTTAACAATGCAATTTTCCCTTGCAGAGAAGAAAGTCCTCATGAGCATAAACCAAGCCAGGAGCATCTCAACCAGTTGGTTCGAAGTTTCCCAAAAAGGTTTCCGGCAATCGATGTGTGAGATACAACAAAATCCTTCCTGGTCAACATTTTCTGGTCAATACTCTTAAGAAGCTGTAGATTGTTTGCTTTAATCTTGTAAAGGCACCAGTACACTCAACCTACCTTTTCTCATCCATAGATGAACCCTTTTGATAAAGCTTAAAGTTTGTTATAGACAATCTACAATACTAAACATTTTCAAGCTTACTTACTGCGTGTTTTTACTGCCTCTAAATAACGAAACAACAACGCATTCTGGTTCAATTGGATGTCCACTTAGACAATATATATATATAGGTTGCCGATTTTGGACCAACTTTTGATATTTCTTTTTGGTGTTTGTTTTCAGAAAGAACTTAGAGCTCCTTGAGAAGGTGGTGGTAGTGGGAGATTCGAATGCCGGAAAAACATGTCTAGTATTACAATATTGTGATGAAGACTATTGCCATGACTACAAGGTCAGAGTACTTTGGTCCTTTGACTTTGGTCAAATATTGCTTTAAATATTTTTTTTACAGCTTTTCTATTTTGATGACGATCTTGTTTCATGTTAAGACATCTAATCCTACAATCCTGTCTTATGTACAATTTCCTGTATCAATTTATTAAACTATTTGTTAGTTTCCTTCACTGTATTTATCCAAAATTTGTTGGTTATTCAGTTAGATTCTGGATGTTCTTTGCTTGTAATTGAAGCAAACTAAACTAAAGATAACAAGAAAACCAGTAAACCCGTTAAAACAAAATGTTTAGATGTGTTTATATCCTAAGTATGTTGCTCGTCTTTTCTTTCTGCAGTCTACTATTGGAGTAGATTTTTTCTGGCAAAGATATGACATACACCAGTTTAAGTTTGTTCTTCATATGTAAGTCTTTCTCCAACATCTAAGTCTACCACACTGCCCATCTTTATTAGAGTTAATAACACTATTTCTGTTGCAACTTTTTTCTGGCTGTAAAATCAAAAATTAGCGTTGAGAACTTTATTTTAGGGAGTCGACTACAATCTGCCACGTGTCTCCTTGCACTAAAGTAGTATTATATATTCTAATTCTAATTTCGGACTAACACTAATAAATCTTTAACTCTTATAACAATGGGCAGTGTAACTTTTCTTGATCTGTTTTCTTGTTTTGATCAATCTACAGAAAAAGCCCTTTGGTTGTTAAAACTATAGCCGTAAAATCTCAACCGTATGATATCAAGCTCGCTTCTTTTCTTGCTTTCTTCTTCTTTTCTTATCACAGTTGAGATGAAAAGGACTGTACGGCTATTTAATGCCATATCCATTAGGTGAAAAAGTTTTGTTTTTTTCCGGGTTCTTTGCAAGCAGTTGGGATACGGCGGGTCAGGAACGATTTCGATCCCTCTCTCAATCTTATTATAGGGGAGCTGGGGCCTGTATTGTGGCTTTTGACCTCGGAGTTTCATCGTCTCTGGAAACAGTAAAGAAGGTGAACTTTCTTTATTACGGATTCTGTTTGTGGGTCTAAACAAGCCTCTATTAGAGTCTAAATAGAGTGGATCTTGTTTTTTTTATGGACTGGCTAAGTTTTGTCGTTTTTACAGAACTTGCAGGGAATTAGATTTTGTTTAAAGGTCATAAAGTTTGAGATGAGGCTTGGATTATAAATGAAGGCTGTTTATTTACAAATGGAGGCTGTCAATTTACAAATGTAACTATTTACTGCTGCAGTGGGTGGGAGATGTAATCAAAGAGAGTCGAAACAAGAAGGAATTTTCTTTTTTCCTTGTCGGATGCAAGGTGCGTTAGACAAAAAAAATGAGTGAGTGAAAAAGAGTGGGGGAATGTGTTTGGAAAAGATGTTATTTTAAGTGCTTTTGGTGCAAGATTTCAATAGAGCTTCATGATTTTTTAGCTATGATTGCAAAAATGGACCGGCTAAAGGTTCTTAGTAATTCTTATAAAGTCATATATTACTACTATTGAGGATTGTTGGTATCTCGTCGGAACTCGTGTGAGTCTTTCTATTGTGAGAAAAAAGTAGGCTTAAGTTGTATGTCCACTGTTATGCTTTGTCATCTAAGATATTTTTTTGAAAGGTTGATTATAATCACTCCAAAAATAAATGGATAAGACTATACTGTTGAGCCATAAATAGTGTGGTATGTCAATATACAGTCAGATATGTACCATGCGATTACAGAACCAGAAGCTCTAAAAGTTGCTAAGGAAATCAACGCTGAATATTTCGAGGTTAGTGCAAAGACCGGTGAGTATTTTCTGATTGTATTTATTACTACTGTTTTCCATTTTCTTTGGAAGTTGTTAAGGAGTATGTTTGTTTCTGTGATGATTGGCCGTTAGTCTTTTGACTGCATATTTCAGAAACTGATGATAGATGGAAGAGATATCACATGTTCATTTTATGACAGTTTCAAAAGACATTTGTGTCAACAGTAGTTAAACACTGTGGATCGCTTTAAGAGTATAAAAATTATCAGCGTATGGTTTACAAATAGTGTTATGAATTCTAATTCAGTTTCGAATATGTTTAAAGATTTAGGGGAAAGATAAAGACGTTAGTGTTGCTGACGCTATTTTGTGGTCAGAGATTAAAAAAACCAGGCACCAAATAGTATTCTTTATGCTAATAGTGATTCATGATGTACGGCTATCCTTGGATGAAAAATCCATATCTTCTTTTCTTTATTATTTGAAGAGCATATAAATTCCTTAACAAGGTTAAAACTTTATGGTACAGGTGAGAATGTGACATGGCTCTTTGAGAGGATTGCGACTGTCCTCTTTGAGCGAGCTCTACGTAAAACTGTTGCATCACTTCAAGCTGATGAAGAGGAGAAATCTGGTACGATATTTATATCGGTTCGGTCCAAACTGTTTCCCAACTAGAATCTCTACATAGCTTAGCTTGGCTCTGATGGTATCAAGGCAGATAATGAATCATTCCATCAAATGGCAATACATTTTTTTCTGCTCATTTCAAGAATTTCTGTCAGTTTAGAAAAACCAAGCCCAGGAAGAAAATCCTTGATGAACATGTTGCAATCACTTTTTTCACCTCTTCATAAATAGGAACATCAGCAAAGTCTAACTCAAATTACTGCATTTCTGCATAAGTATATGCTCATTAGTATAGATACTAGGTTGAAAGCACAAATACGAAACTCATCCAGCTACCAAGTTTGGTTGTATGTACCTCTAAGTACCATCAAAGTCCACCGCCTGCTTATTTTCTGAATAGATATGGTTCTAAGTCATGCAAGAAGACAGTGCCAGATACTTGACTGTTTTTTAAACGTAAAACAACACCAAAATATACTCCAGAGTTGTTACTTATCTTAGTGACTTGTTTGCAGGATCAGTGTCAATTCCAAACACTCTGGGAGTCGGTACACGCAGGATTGTTCCAACTGTAGGTGGAGGATCAGGTTTGGGAGACCCTGGGGCTGGAAAAGGTACAGCCAATTGGAAGGCAGGAAAGTCTTCAATCAAAGAAAAAGGGACAACCGTGGATCGATCAAGTGGGAACACAGGGCTGAGATCCGGCCGGAGACAACGAGGGTTATGTTGGTAGAGGGAGGTTTCCTTGTAGCAGATATTTGTGCAAAATAGCAGTACCTCAATATTTAGGATCGCTTTTTTCCAGGTTTTCTCCTCTTTTGAACAGGGGAAATTAATAATTATTGAGATATTCAGCTCGTAACATATAGATTGGCGAAGAAAAGTCAATTGATTTGTGTACATAGATTTTAGGAGTTTTTTCCAACATTGCCTGTGTTAAGATTTGTAAACTATCATTTTTCTGCCAGTTTTTGCCAACTCAAAAGTGTTACATTGGTCTTTGACTAAAACAAACAGAATTTCAAAACTATTACTGATACATTTTCCCATTTCACATGACCATGAAACTAATCAAACAGATATTATCACCTGTCGACATGGAAAAGAACTCAAATGAGTCAAGCATATGTTTACCACTTGAAAGCTGAATAAATTGCTCACAACACAATTTTCATTCCTTCCATTTGAACTTTTGCAACTTAAATTCTAGATTCGTAGATTGTTTGTTTCAAGTTACAAATTCAAAATTTTGACTCCAAACTCTAAAAAAACAATTAATACAACTTCAAAGCATCAAATATAAAATGTTACAAAGCGCCTATATTTTACTGCAACCATCTAAACAATCTTTTAAAGTAAAAAAAAAACTGTCAAGTAGAGCTTAGAATTCCAGCTCTCCCCTTAGCTCTCCTTTTCGCTTAGCGTCTGCATAAATTGTTGCAAAAAGTACGCCAAGGAATGCTGGTCCAGATGCCAAAACGGTTATCCCCTCTAAGATATGAGCGGTATCAATCTTGGGATTACGTGGAGGTATAATACGGCCGGCAATGACGCCAATGGTATTTGCAGTTCCAACAAAGACATTGCCTACACCCTTGATGGCTCCTATAACAGGTCCCCAAAGCCCTCCGTGTGCCCTTCGCTCCACATCTGACTCTGCAACAGCTCCCTGCATTGATGAAGGCATAAAAATGAAAACCAAGGTGGTCAGCAGACTGATTAAATGACCTGCAGGCATCTTTCCAGGTATTACAAATATCTTACAAGCAGAGTGACGTAAGACCAATATCACTCTGGCAATGTCTACACCAAACGCTGTCTCAATTGGATACCATTACAGACTTATTCAGAGTAAAGTATGAAGATTTGAAGCAAGAGGTCTCAAACAGCATCTCTGCAGCACAACTATAGGAGACATGGTACATTCTCATCGGGTGGACCTTTCATTTTATTTTCTTTCGTCAAGATTTTGCATCTAAAAACATGTTTAACTTACTCCAACAATTTGTGCTGCACCGATGACCGCCGCCACCTTCACAATTAAGGCAGTGTAGTGCACCATTTTTCCTTTTTCACTTTAACCTGCGGCAGCCAAAAGTTACGAAATCAGTCGAATTGCATGTGATCATACTGTGTCCGAAAACATCATACTTAACAAAATGCTGGCGAAGAATGCAAACCAGGCCAGCTAATCATATTTTAACTGTTCGTAGAAACATGCTGATGTCGTACAGATACAAGTATTCAGTGCGTTATGTCAACTTTGTTACGGTACATTATTTACCAATAGCATAAAACTAAATTTTTGAGAAGGTGTGAATAATCTTCAATCTATTTCACCTCCTGGTGCAAGCAGTTTTCATAAGCACAACTGCGCAGAAACTTATCTCAGAGTTCCATGACAATGTTAACAAGCACTAAAATGTTGCTGTCTGAACAGGATAACCAAGGGTGTTGCATACAGCGTAAAGATGATTTGACAACAATAGGTAAGGAAATGAGAGACGCAGAGAAATTGTGTCACAAAGCAGCAGTACATACTATAGCAATGCCCCTTCATTTGTAACGGCGAACAATATTTACGATCTCAAATATCTGAACAAGCAATATAATACAGCATTTCTAAAATAAGGAAAAGTGAAATATCAAGAAATAGCTTTAACTTACGATCGGAAGCCGCAGCCAACAACAGATTCACTAATTTGAATGCTAATGAAATCAAAGCAGAGTGCCTTTACCTTTTCTATTCAGTGTAGCAAAATGTTCAGAAAATATGTTCAGCTACTGTAGTTCGCGAAAAGTACTCTTCTTACGAACTTCTTCGAAGAGCCGTCAAAGGTACAAAATTAGTACAAAATTACGAACTAAAAGAATCTGTCGACTTTGCTTTAAATATCTATATGGATTTAGAGGAAATCGCTGACTGTGAATGTCCGTGGGGCTGCCACTTGGCACATTCTAACGAGGAGTGCCGATAAGATTTGACAAATGGCGAGACGCCACGAATGTGCAAGTGAAGCAGATTATACCACGTAGCGAATTCCCATTCGTTCTGCTGTCCGGTTAGTTAATAAAGTTTTATGCCGTGAATATTCAGGGGCACTTTTCCATGTTCTCGGCGTTCTCCAAATATGGACTGGACTTTTTGTCCTTTCTATTTCCATGTTCCTCGAAATTCGCTTTGACCCCAGTGGGACCCTTCATGCCCGCGTGGCAGCGTTAAATTTTTTTCATCATCGAAACAGCGAAACTAGAGTACAGTACTGTACTGTACAGTACACCGTGAATCGTTATTCGCGTAAAGGTTTCTTTAGCGTGTAGGAACAATTACCGTTATTTACGCTAATTGAGAATTTGGATTTTTTCAAAAAAAACATACATACTGGATATTTACTTATACTAATTTGGATTTAAAAAAAAATAAACACCCGCCCCAAACTTGTTTACACTAATATAGGTTCTGTTCAAAATCTGACAGATCGTACACAAATCGTACGTTCACACCGTCGAAACGCAGTTGCCGGACCAATATGTGAGAACGTGGTTTTTGACAACTCGATTGCATCCCCTTTTTAGAGCGCATATTCTCATGCGTCCGTCGTTACTAAAACCCATTAATTATACTTTCTCACTTAAAAAGGTACATTTTTGTACGGTCTGACACCAACCGTACAACACTCTATTTAGATGATAAAAATTGGAAAAGAACCCTAAATGGCGTAAAAGAAAAAACAGAATAATTTATGCTGTTTAAGAATTTGGGGAAAAAAAAGGGTACCTTAAATAGCGTCCATTACGCCAATACCGATTCACGGTGTACTGTACTGTACAGTACAGCACACGTTAACTTTTTTCCCGGTAAATATTGAAATTGACCAAAGATGTAACCCGATGCTGCCTTTGGTGAGTCACAAAGTATGTGTTATGTTTGACCAATTACGCGCTTGGCGAAACAATTTTGTAAGTTGGGTTTCCTCCGGATTCGAGCTTTAAGTGTTCAATTGGCTCCTTGAGAACCACTTATAACTGAACATTTACTTAAGCGACAGAAACGACAATTTGATTTCACTTCAATTCGAGTGTCTGATATCACATAGAAAAGTGATCTAACAATCACAAAACATGTCATGCGCCGCAAGATGCGCTAAACGTACGATGTATGGTTACTTTGCATGTCGGCACAGCGGAAAGGGTCTTCTGCCGGGTCGTTATTACGAACTGAAGCGTGGAAATACATGGACATAGATACACCATTATCCTGACCGTAGATCGACCGTGATCCTGAGTTGCCGTCAATCCCCGGGATTCTCTTTCTGTTGATCAGTTGATGACGCCGAGCACAAAGCGATTCTATCCGCGAATGGAACCTTTCTTGCGACGCTGCCAATCAGCTGCAGAGCATCAGCAAAGTGACCAGTCACCGATTAGGCGATTACGGATTACAGCTACGCTATGCCAATTTAGGGAGATTCCTTTGACCTGCTGTTGCTTTGTGCACACTATTTAAGCAGTGCGACATTCATAAATGAAGGTGTTCCTGTGCGTGCAAATATCTATTTATATCTGCGAAATGTACCGTACCTCGCCGGCTACTGTACTGTACTGTACTGTACTGGTACTGTACTGTAGTGTTGTCGACTTGTCCCCCCGTACCCTATCGTAATTCCATCCAATAATATAGATTTATCCTACGTACACAAAACAGCACATGGTACTACCGTACTAGTAACAATATCTCAAACTAAATCTATGCCGTACGTTATGGCAGCTACCCACACCGTCCGATCGTGGTCAATATCTAGCCATCATATCAAAAGTGCTGCCAACACCAAATCCAATCCTTGTGTGGTATAAAAACAGTTTTCGATACGCGCTTTCGTTCGCAAAATGACAAATCTCAAGACCGATTACCGTACAGTATCTCCAAACACACGTGTGAATGTCTCATCTACACCGTACTCTCTGACTGAATCCATATCGACGGCCCACTCTCTTGATTGTACTCCTGTAGTTGCACAACTCCGCGATTATACGACATCCACAAAGACTTCTGACTGAATAGGCGTTCTATGCGTGATCCTAGATCCCTGCCCCTCCACGTGGTCCTTTAGCCACAGGCGTCACACCTGTCCCTCTTTCTGATTCTCCAGATTCGTTGCCCTCTCCTTTGTGGCTCGCCTTATCTCCTTCCAGTCCAGCATCATGAATACTGTAGATGACTGCTTCCGCTCGTCACCTGATTCCTCTCATCTGGCTTGGATTCTCTGCAAAGTGCAAACTTGTGTCGTCAGTTGCAGGATCCAGTATCGACAGAATTCGCTCAGTTTGCAGTTCCAGTAATAGGTTAGACTGGAGACGTCCCAGCAAGGAACAAACAAACAGGAGTCTGGAAACAAGGAAAAAGTTTTGCAAAATTTCAAGAAACACGGTTACACAGGTAGCAAATAACTAACTAGACGAGAATAAGTGAGTGAGTGTCAAATACGATTACTTCTTAAAAAAATAAGGACAAAAGGCTATGGCTGCCACAGAGATTTGGAGGAGTGATGTCGTGTCCAGAATAGGGGAGCCTTGTCAATTTAAGGATGCCAGTGCCTCATGCAAAGGTCCAACAATTTCATATAATGCAAAGTTTGAATGTCCTAACTGGACAGTACAATGGACTTCAAAAAACAGTACTTTTTTCTCAACTGGATTTGATTCCAGGTTAAAGGGAAGCCCGAAATATGGACACAGTCTTACTGGTAGACGCCTATATGGAAGTATTGTTGCTGAGGTAATAGTTTACATCTTGAGCATGTAAAACTGAAGAAGACTGAAGAAGAAAATAACATCTTGACCTTTCATTGGATATAATTGCTGTTATTCTGGACATGCTACAAGAATTTATAATGAAGAATGTTAAATCATTTTAAGCTTTTATCTAAAAAAGAGCATTATTAAACAAGGGCGTGGTTTATATTCTAAATTTCTTATCAGGCTACAATGGTGACATAACTGGTATCTTGTAATAGAATTGAAGTACGCGTCTTTTTTGGTCTTTAAAAGTATAATTTTACGCAGGTTAAAACTTCAGATTACTATGTACATGGGCCTCTGGTTTGTTATTTATATGTCTATACTTTTTTTTGGTAGGATTTTAAATGCATCATGTTATGCAATATAGTATGGATTTTAACTGTTATCAGGACAAAATGTTGTTAGTACATCATGATGGGCATGATGGTTCACATGTAAGATGATAAAATTCGGATTCCGTAATCTGTCGCTCAATATTTTTCAATGCCAAGATTATTTCTGACTGAGTTATATTGGGGCTGTGTTTTGCAGGCAGGAGTGGAAGCTGCTGGTGAAACAGAAGGTAGGCGTGCTGTTGTCGTACATATTGTCAAACGTTTCGTTTTCAGAGGATATAGTCTTAGCTGAGATTTCTCTTTGTGCGAGAACTATGTGTTTTCTGGCATGACATTTTTTTCATACTCTTGGGTGTAAGTGATTGTATCTGTGCTTTGAAGGATACAGTGCGTAAATTTTTGGTTGCAAACCGTGTCATTTAGCCTTGTTTGAGGACAACCTTATGGTTTTGATTAGAGTACTCCAGTTAATAATTCATTAGCTTTCATTGACTTCATAGACGGCTGTTAACGGATAGCTTGTTGAGATTTGCTTGTGTGCAGCATCAGTCCCGACTGTTCAGGTGACCTTTAAGCTGTACAGGCAGTGCAATTTTGGTCAAAGGTTTCACATCAGTGGGAGTGAAAACTTCTTCGGCAGTTGGAATGTGGATGCCTCCATTCCATTGGATTGGTCAGAGGGCGACCTTTGGTCCACACAACTTGTAAGGCTTTATCCCAGCCTCTTTTTTTTTTTTTTGTGTGTGTGTGTGTGTGTGCGCTCGCGCGTATGTGTGTGCGCGCTCGCGTGTGTGCGCGCGCGTGTGTGTATATGTATGTGTGTGTGTTAACTGTATGTTTTAGGATATAAAAATAGTGATTTACCTTCGATACTGCTATTTTATTGTTGCATGTGCTCTTCTTGGAAGGAAACTATTGTCGAATGGTCTGAAGTTGAGCTTTTGAACTCATTACAGTTTATGAATTAGCTTGTGAACATGCTGCCTTTTTTCTATTCTGCATCACAAACATGCGAAACGTTTTTTCGCTTACTATTTTGTGTTATTGTTTCTTCTCATACATCGGGAAGTGTTCATTGAGCCTTGCAAGATGTAAGTGTCTATTGCATTTCTAGAGCCAGTCGGCTTTAATTTTACCGCTGTACATGACGTGAGTATGTTTGAAATGTGCAATTACTCAGGGTGCTTTTAGGTTGTTTAGATTGTCTTCTGAGGTCAGGCCTTTGTATGGGCTTGTGGAAAGGTGTCAGCAAAGTGTTTTGTATCTGTCCTATTTTTGATGCATGCAGGAAGTGCCAGCTGGCATTACCGCCGACTTCAAATTTGTCCTCGTTGGGAAACGTGGAGAAGTTGATTGGTGCCCTGGACCAAACAAAACTCTTGACACCACTTCAGGCGCATCATCTTTGGTTCTTCTTCTGCCGTGGGACAACGAAGATCTTCCGGCAGTGCCAGAGGCGGGAACAATGAATGCAACAGCCGAAATAACACCGGTGGAGGTGAGCGACGACGCCGTGGATAATGCTCCTTATGAAAGTGCTTTTATTGATGCTGGAGTCGAGGCTGAGGAAGAAACAATAGCTGCCATAAAGGTTTTGGACGAGGCTATTGCACAGATTGACCAGATTTTGGACGAAGGGATCAAGGCATTGGCACAGAGTGTGCAGGCTGACGGAGGGCAGGAAACAAAGGAGGGTCTCGAAGGGGAACTTCAGCCTCTGGAACCTAATGACACAGTTAGAGTTGAAAGTGAAGTGAAGTTTGAGATTAGAGATGGTCCGGGCGGAGGGCAGGGGAACGACAGCATCTCAGGAAATGGTGCTGCCCTTGGAGAGGAAAAGGAGGTTTTGCATGCGAACCTGGAAGCTCAGTCCGATACTGATCTCCCTTCTAATTCGCCAAGCCCCAATTCTTCCAATTCGCTGCTGGCAGCTGCGAACAAGCAGTCAGCTGTAGGGGAGGTGAGCATCGGCGATATCTCCGCTTTGTTTAAGAGTACACTTAGCAGCCTCATTGTTGCGTTTAAAACAAGGTTATCGTACTTTAAATAATTAGGCGTTGCTAATATATAACACATTTAGTTGCAGTCGGGTCATGACATCAGTGCGTCATGCACAATAAGGCCGGTAGAGGACCGACATGTAGATGTGCTAGTTGAAAGTGAATTATTGCTACTTGAATTGCAGCTTGAGTGAAATGCAGCTAAGTTGAAGTTTTTTTTTTGAAGGTTTAAAGCACCAAGCAAAACCAGTCATTTTTTTCCTGATCCCGCAACAATTACTTGAGCAGGATAATTTCTTGTAGTGGCGAGATGGTTGAGGAATCTTTGCCACTTAGGGCCACTGCATGTAGACTAGTGAACTGGTTGAGATTGGCCACAGTTCGAAGAACTCGAGCCCTATAAGTGCAAAATTGCAGTTAAACAAAAAATATGTATAATCCTCAACACGCAGTAAAATAATTCATCTGTTTTTATCTCATTTATTTGTTTTTTGTCATCTTCTGATTGCCTTTTGTTGTCTAACCCTGTTTCATCTGCGTTCCTTTGAATAGTGAGGCTTTCTTTCCTCTTACAGAAAAATGGTAACTTGGGCTAGTGAAAGTGATCTGCAAACAACTTTACAGTTTTTGTTTTAGTTATCTGTTCAGTGTTTCCTGGCCTTTTGGGGTCAATTGGGACATCAGTATCGCAATAATTTGCTGCTTTCTGTGGGAACTTTGCAAACCATACTTTGGGAAGACATTTTTGCAATGAATTTCATTGGCATTTCTTATCCTTGCCTTTCTGACCCACTCGACCATGGCCTGAAGTAGGACCAACGGTTTATGGATGCTTTCCATAGTTTTAAAAGGGTAGGCACTGCAGGGCTGCCGAAGGATATCTGATTGTTGTAGTATGTTTTTTTGACATTTGATTGATTACTTGAATTGTATCAACTCACTATTGGAATTTCATTGGCCCTCAAATATGGATGTCCTTAGATGGAGTTTTAGAAGATAACTGGTGAGTTGTTCTTCAACATCATTATTGATATTTTTGAAACTGAATGTCTAATAGCTATTGAGCATTATTTCCCAAAGTGGACCCGAATGAGGCTTCTGGCTGACTCTCTTTGGTTTGTTGACTTCTGTGGTCTGATAGCATTAGTTCAGGATATGTGGGGGAGAGAGAAACTCACCCCTTTGAACGTGGGCAAACCTTCAGGCTTTTGTTTTGAGAATCTAGTCCAAGTCGAAGATCATTTTGCACCACTAAATGAATTGGTGTATGAGCAATTTTTGGTCGGATTGACTTTTTTCGCCGTTTGCGTCAGGGAATCAGACCAGCTTTTCCAGATGGAATATTTTGGCCAGTTTGAGGACTTTTGATAGTGATTGGAGCGTGTGTTTGAAGGAAAGTTTTTCACAGGCCATGCCTTTTTATGAGGATCTAGGACCTCCCACTACTCAAGAACCATGCAATGCTGGTTAACAGACTAAGGCCCATGGTCCTGGAACTTTCCACACAGTGAATCGGGTTCTCTGCTGGTGTATCTACCAGCTTGAGTGGTTATGGATGGAGATCTGCCAGAAATCACACTGGAGTACGGTGGTTAAATTAGCTTTAACGGGGCTCCTGGAGTGCAAACTTGGTCATGCGGTCAGAACTTGGCCCTATGATGCTATGACATCTGGAACGTCATCGGCATTCTGTAACTCCATACCAGTGTTCATAAATGTGTTACGGATGTGGAAACCATCCCAACTGCTCTAAAGATTTGGAGGCAGTTAGCCTTTATTGGCTTTCGGATGAATGATGAATTCACATCAACGTTGTAAACCAGATGATCCTTGGGTTCGGAAGCTTTTATAAGCTTACACAAGCATTCTTTCTTAAACTCCTTTGCTATTATATGTCAGCAAAGGAAAATCCAATTTTGTTCCCCTAGTATTTTGCTTTACAGCATTCCAGGCAGGCAATTTTTCTATCCTGGCAGATCATAGTCTATACTTTCTAAATTGGAGAAGTAATGACCTTGGCTGAATTTATCATGGGTAAGACAAACTGCGCTTTGGCTGTGTAAAGTGCCTGCGTTTTGCCATTATCATTGTTTTTTTTCGGAATAGAATTTTGAATTGGACGGCAGCTTCCCTGCTATCGCTATACCGTGAATCTCTATAAGCCTTAAGATATATATAGTGTGAGATTTGTTTCAGTGTTATTAATTATAATTTATGTAGATGTGGACGACTTCAAAACCTCTTACCAAATAAGCTTTTAGAAAAAAGCAAGCAGTTTTAACACTGTTGTTTTACGTTTTGGGGCCAAAAAAAACTGGCTCTGAATTAGTGTTATTAACGCTAATAGGAATTCACGGTGTAGAGTAAGGCTGTGATATGGGAATTGGACTGTCGTCCCTGTCCCTGATTCAAGGCATTGTTTGAAGCATAGTTCAATTGTGCGAAAACTATTGGACACGCTATACATCGTTATCCCATGCTACACATGTATTACAGTGTAATACGTTTATAGTATGAGATAGGCATGTGTTTTTGCACATTTCAACCATGGTTTGAAGCCATTTTCGTTTTTTTAGCATACCTGGGTTTGATGCCCAGGAAGAGTTGAAAGTTCCACAGTTCAGATACACTGCTGACTCAACTCCCAATCGGGGGTGGGTTATGGTTTTTGTTTTGGGGATGGACTGGGTGAACCGGGTTTGTTGGGAGCAGGAGGAAGTGAAGACAGGAAACGGTGCTCTGCTTCCTCTTGCGTCATCATTACGGCGAATTATGCCGGCTAAGGGGAGTGTACTGGCAAAGGACGCCCAATGGGGATTGAAGGTGTGGGAAAGCCTCTTGGGAAGTCTGGGTCGGAAACCTCTCATGGAGGAGGAGCCTCAAAGCAGATCGAAACGCGATAGCAGGTGATGACGTGGTGTGATGTAGTGTGACGTGATGTGACGGTGTGAGATGGGATGTGACGTGATGTGACGTGATATGACGAGATGTGACGTTAGTCGGTACGTTCTCAGTCAAATAATAGGAGATGGGGACCTGTTTGTAGGACTGACAGAAAATTCTGTTCGTTTCCTCGGCTTTACTTGGCCTAAAGCGATAAGTTATCAGATAGTATTTAAATGCCGTTGTAGTGTACATGACTAAAATTAAAAATTATTGAAGCAAATATCGCTGTGCTTCAGACAGACAGTTGTTGCCTTGAGAAGGAATCAGGGGACAGTTTTTCAGGTATCGATGTTGTTATTAGAGGGTGACTGGACATGAGTAACATTATTGAAAGTACATCAGGTTCCTCTGACAATGTAGAGTAAACCAGAGCATTTGGTCTGTGTGATTTATTAGGGTTTTGTGACCTGCCCCATTCCGGTACTTAACACTAACCTCTAGGTGCCTAGAAAAAAAAGGCTAGGGAAAAGAAAAAACGCAAATCCATTATTGTACGTTGAGCTTTCTGCTACCGCTGTTTGTGAATAAATGCCTGTTGGGCAAATTCTTTAAGCTGTATGAGCTCCCAAATTTCCCTGTATTTGATATAAACTCAGGGTCTTTTTGTGTATTTGACAGCGTGTGTCTTTTTTATCGTTTCTGTATTATACATTCTTCTTATGCCGCTGTTGTGTATATATACAAGGGGTATAATCTGGCTCTAGAGGATTTCCTATGTAAGATCTTCCCTAATGTGATATTAAATCAAACTGAACCAGTCATATTGCTCCCCGAATGCCTGTGTTGGTCCTACAGGCGATTGTCTACGTCATATCTTCATATTTATTGCAATCCATTTTATTGTGTGTTGATCTTCAAGTCACTCTTTCTCATCGCATTCCTTGGAACGTGTTTTGCTTTGTTTCCTCTCTCTTGGTGTAGCATCAATATAATAATAATAACGACTTTATTAAAAAGTGCGATAGTAAACCATCTGTAGCATTAATCCAGTTGGAAGTCAAAAAGCAGATCCAATTCGTGTGTGAAATGTGTTCAAGAAACTTGGGTTGTTTTTTTACTGCTTTTTCATTTATACTGCTTGTTCTGTTTCTATCTAGTGGTTGACCATATATCTCATGGTACATGTTACACTACACTCTGAACCGCTATTAGCGTCAATAACACTCTGAACAAAAAGAGCGTTATTGCAACAAATTGTTTTTTTCTTGACGTTGTCTAGTTTGCAATTTACAGTAGTTTACGACATTTGGACCAGAAATGGAATTTATCAACACCAGGTAGTTATACTAATTACCTCCTAGTGCGATTCATGGCGAAGTGAATAGAAAATGCCGGACTGATTTATCAAAAGCTACTATTGTCTATCCTTCTACTGTACTTAACACCTTAAATTTCTATTCAACTTTTTTTTCCTTTTGTTCACATTTCGAAACCCAGTCCTTTTTTGACGAACTGTCTTAATTTTCCTTGTAGCATGCTACTTTAATATAAGGCAGTTCAGTTAGTTACTTGCAAACAAAAGTCGAGCTCCTGTGTACAGAGACTTCTGCCAAATTGAGGGTGAAAAGATATGTTACTCCACTGCAACTGAAAGGTTACCCAGATGAAAACAGCACAAAGGACAAGTCACACTAATAATAATTGATTTTCTGAAGGCCTACATCAAGAGTTCCAAAATACAGTGGAAAACTAGAAGATCAAGTTTTCCTGTTTTTGATCCATACTGGAGTATTCCTACTTGTACTTTCTGGTCATGTTTTTGTCATGTTTTCTTTTGGTCATTTTTTGGTCATTTTTTGGTCATTTTTCGGTCATTTTTCGGTCATTTTTTGGTCATTTTTTGGTCATTTTTTGGTCATTTTTTGGTCATGTTATCCGGTCAAACTTTTGGTCAAACTCGCGTAACATGACCGAAACATGACCAAGATATGTTAAGTAAAAAACTTGCATGTTGTCCTGTAAAATAGGGCTTATGGGTGTTTAAGGTGCTCGCCAACTCGAATGTGACTTTGTAAAATGAGAAAGTATAACTGAGGTCTAACGGCACCACTTAAATCCTTGTACCTTCATATCCGACGCCATGGATCTGTCTCCTTCTCCTTGGGTGTCCACTGGGATGCTGCCACGTGTCAATTTGTGGCTCTTTTGGCATAAGTCGCCAAAAAAACCATACCGGGCTCTCGGCACTTGCGTAGATCATCTGATCCATAATTTCCTCAATCGTCGTCCGTTGATTTCCGCGGCGCGCCGAAAATTTCGCGCTCGTTATATTACGCCATTTCCATGTACCGCAGTTTGTATGTTTCCGTTAATCGAATGCTCTTCGTAAGTGTGTGTTTAAACAGCTATCGCACTCCATTTGTGTATCCGCTCTTTTACGTCAACTGGTTACGGACGACTAGGCAGCCTAGTACGGCAATCTGTAGGGCCAGGACCACCTTTTTGTCAGAGTCCTATTTTCTGAGCCTACCTTCCTCTCAGGCAGCCATGGCCTTATCTTGCTATCCTTCTAAGTCTGCGAATACTTAAGAAGTAAGGAGAGAGAAAAGATACAAATTATCTTTTTCAACATCTTTTACCTCCCCCCCTCCTTTACCTCCAAATCCCCCTCCCTTACCTCCAAATCCCCCTCCCTACATCGACCACTCCCTCACTCCCTCCCTATCCCAGTTTCTCTCCCCCTTTTTGCCTTTCTCCTTCCTCCCCTCTCTCTCTCTCCCCTTTACTCTCTTTCCCCATCTCCCATTCCCTCCTAACCATATCTTCCCCTCCCTCCCTCCCTCCCCCCCCCCCCCCCTCCCTCCCTCCTTCCCTCCCTCCTTCCATCCCTCCCTCCCTCCCCCTCCCTCCCTCCCTCCCTCCCCCCCCACTCCCTCCCCCCCCCCCGCTCCCTCCCCCCCCCCACTCCCTCCCTCCCTCACCCCCTCCCTCCCTCCCTCCCTCCCTCCCCCCCACCCTCCCTCCCCCCATCCCTCCCTCCCTCCCTTCCCCCCTTCCCCCCTCCCTCCCTCCCCCTCTCTCTCTCCCCCTCCCTCCCTCCCTCCCTCTCTCCCTACCTCCCTCCCAAGTTTTAGGTGTCGGCATAACGGTCTCACATCAATGTCAGAGGTCGCAGAAGTCAATATTTTAGATACCTGGATCCGACAGTTTTCTTTTTTTTCAAAATTTGAACAGCCGAAGTCCATCTGGGTTATGTCACGCTCCTAAATTGTTACCCGGCACCCGATACACATTTACGACAAAAAAAATTAACCGAAACTTCATTTCTCGCGACTACTCGTACCCGCTTGTACCCGAATAAGTACAAAATTAATGGTACCTCTCCTTTATACCTTCCACAATACCAAGAGTACAAAGCACAATAATGTTGGATAGTCTGGACACTACACCGCGAATAATAATTAGAGTAAAGATATAATTAGAGTAAAAAAACGAAAAAAAATAATAATTAGAGTTATTAACTCTATTTTGGGTAATCAATCCTTTTCAAAAAAAATGTTTACTCTAATTTATCAATAACTCTCATTTGGGCGTAAATTTGGGCGCTCAATATATCTACTGTAAATTAAGTACACATACAGAATCTGACAGATCGTACAGTTTCACGTCATTATGACGTTTGCATTACTCAGTTTGTTAAAACGCAGTTACATGATAAAGGCCCGTATTAAATCATTATTTGTACTTTTTTACTTAATAAAATACAATTTTGCAGACACCGACCGTACGCCACTCTATTTAAAACGGCATTGTATTAGAGTTATTAACGCTCATTCAAAAAGTACCTTAAATAATGTAAAGAATAATTTAGAATAATGTACTCTATTTATGGTGATAGAGTTAAAATTTGGGGTGACGGAATTAGCGTACATAACTCTAATTACGATTCGCGGTGTACTGTACTTTACAGTAGTATTGTAATGGAACGTACCTACGAAACCTTCAAGTTTTTTCGTTTTTTACTTACCCCACCGTACCCGTTTTTTTTTTTTTTTTATGTATCACCGAGCCGAAACTGATCGGCCCCCAAATTTTGGCAGCCAAATACGTTCCAGATCCGACACGGGTGGTCTGGTACTGATCGGGTTCGGTTTCGGTTTCCCGATTGCGATCTCTGATCAACGTTCCCCAAACATTTGTGATATATCGGGCATGCCGTGTAACGGATCGCATCGGCTTATTGCTTTCGACGCAGCGAGAAAATACAAAATTATGGGTTAGGCCTCTTTTCCATTAGGCGGTCCCTGTAAACGTACGGACACGTTTTCTGGCAAGTTTTACTGGCTGGGTTTACTGGCTGGCTGGGTTTACTGGCTAGGTTTACTGGCAAGGTTTCCCGGCAGGGACTGGCAAGGTCTTCCATTTGGCAGGGTCTTATATTTGGCAGGGTCTTCCATTTTGTCGGGCTAGTAAACAACCTCTCACCTCAGTTGGCTCATTTTGGTTGGTACCACGTAGGTTAGTATTTAGATTTTGAAAATCTAAAAATATTCTTCAAACTAAAAATCTGAATGTAATATATGTACCAGCTCGGAGTTTAATAATGATTCGTACGAAAAGGAACGGAATTCGAAACGGAATGGCAAGAAGGTGTGGCAAACTTTGAAGGTAAGTGGATGTGAGAAATAGCATGCAAAAATACTTTCGTTTGACCTGCATCCAGCATGGCAAGAGGCACATGGTTTGTACGACGTGTAGGCCTGTGATCGTGTGTTAGTCGTGGATGTTTTTTTTCTTATTCACGTGTACCAATGGTTCACGACCAGTGTGAAGCAACTCTCCTCCCGATGATTTGCGCGATTGCTTCGCGGATTTGAAAAAAGTGAAACATCCAACGGTTAATACTTTGGCCTCTTCTCCAACAGGCGCCGACAGTAATCGTACGGAGATGTTTACTGGCAGTAATATTTCGTTCACTTCTCCATCAGGTCGTGTGAGCAAGGAATCTATCGCGCAAGTGCTTTCTTTCGATTGGATGCACGTAGGTGCTTGTTCTGACGGCGAGCATAGTCAAATATTCCAAAAGCACAATATCTGAACTCGTATTCGTACAGCTAGCCGCAAAATTAAAAAACGTGAATGTACAATTTGTATGTTTGTGTTTTGTCCTTTTTGTCGTTGTTTTGTCGTTGTTTTGTCCTTCGTGTTTCGTCGTGGCGCCACAAATTCCGGATGTCAACGGATGATGGAGGAGGCGTCACGGCACATTCTTCAACAAAGATTTTTTGGTGGTTTTCGATGGATTTGATTCCCGCCTGTCCGAAGGCGCGTGGCCTATGTCCGAAGGCGCGTGGCCTATGCCACATGTAAGGTTCCTATTTGACATCCATCATGGATAGTACGTGACCTTTCCACGTGTAAAAGTTTTACACGTCCAGTGTCTAGCTATACCGCCCATCGTTATTAGTGTTAATAACACTAATTCGGTCGCGTGTTTTTTCGGCCAAAAATCACAAAATAGAGTTAACAACATTATTTAAGGAAGTGGACCAAAATCTGCCACGTCACCTTGCACTGAATTATTATTATTCATTCTAATTTTGCATTTACACTCATTTTTCTTTAACACTAATAACGATGGTCGGTGTAGTCTCCTCCCTAGCTAGACATTGGATAAAATGACCGCTTACTTCAAAAGCACGTAATCAGACAGTTGACGTTGTCGCCCAAAAGTTTGGAGAATCTTGACGAATCTCCAGTAATCATGTTTTATATATAAAAAAAAAACAGTACAGCCCTGTACGAAAATGCGCTGGCCCTATACGGAAATGCACTTTTTCCAGTAATGAACCTCATTTTTCGCCCGATGGAAGTTCACCCTTACGCCTATAATATTGGAGCATCCACCTATCCGGTAAACATGTTTTGTCTGACAACAAAAATATAATGGTACGAATATGTAAAAAAACGTACGGCGTCCAGTAAACAACCCGACTTTTCCTCTAATGGAAGACCACCCTTGCCTCGGCACAGTTGCTTTTGTTTCATCCTGTGCGATACTCATCCAAATCTCTCGATTCAAAATTATATTTGTTTATTCGTGTAATTGTACGAAAGTTGGTGGATAATTCTATTTTTTGTACTTTGGTGTTGGGTACACTGGCGGCGGTGGTAGAGCTAATCATTCTAAGGGTGTGTGCCCATGTGTTCAAGTAAGGGGTTTTTCCCGTCGTTTTCACAAAAAATGGGACTTGCAACGAGAATATTTTACGCCGTACGGAAAATGGGCAAGAACCAAAGTACATTTTGCGCCATCTTGGAACTTGAATGGTACGTCAATTTGGCGTTATTATCATCGCGACCCACTTCCACCTCATGCCAGCTCATCTTCACACTTGTACTGGAATCAAACTGC
>JBBHKE010002896.1:0-76492 GCA_037447655.1 Zygnema cylindricum
ACATCACAACTTGGAGTGATGCCAGCTATGGGGATGCTCTTGTGAGGAGGTGCACCTCTGGATATGTTTTTAATGTTGGGAGTGGTGCTTGATGTTGGAGCAGTAATCAACAAAAGGTGGTTGCTCAGTCTACTATCGAGGCCGAGAACATGGCCTCTTGTTCTGTCAAAGAGTTAATTCGGGTGAAGTCTCTCTTGCAATAACTTGGGTTTATAAAGGTAGGGACTCATAAAGTGTTTTGTGATAATTAAGGTGCCATTGCTATTGCAACTTATCCAAAATATCATTACAAAGCCAAGCATATGGATATAAGACTGAGCTTTGTGAGACAAAAGGTTGAAAACAAAATTGAAAGTATGGAGTATAAAACTCATGGGGAAATGGTAGCAGATATGATAACAAAGCCTCTTCCATCTCCTAAACTAAAATTTTGCAAAGAACAACGTGGATTAAAAGAAACGAGTGACTAGAAAATAAAGGGAGTGTTGAAATTTGAGGTTTTGTTGTATTTTCTAAGTCAGGATATAAAAATTAAAAAGGACTTAATTGATAGTTAGGCTCCCCTCTCTCACTCTCTATAGTTACCATACTTGTTGTAGTCACTGAAGACTAGTCAGAAAGAGATGGAGCCATGGCTACCTAAGCAGCCAGAAGAAAGAAGGTAGACTAGCCATTTGCAAAAAGGTTGACGGACCAAGGATTTGATCTTTGTCCCTATAGTCCGTCAAACTAGCTTGAAGACCAACCCTTTGCAAAAAGGTTGACGGACAAAGGATTTGATCTTGGTCCCTATAGTCCGTCAGACTAGCTCGTATCTGGTAGCGTTGTCCTATAATCTAAGACCAGTGTTATGATATATTGGGTGTGATAAATATATAAACTACTTCAGCTAAATTAAGTCAATTAACGGAATTATAGCACTGTAACATAGAAACACTATGAGTATTTATATAGACTCTCGATCGACTAATTTGGACGGCTTATGTTAAATGTCGGTTAACATTGGACGGCTCCTATTGAAGCCGCCATTGCGGAATAGTCGCTTTGGCCGCTTGCGGATATTATGTCACTTAATGCCACGTGGCGCCACATCATTCGGGTGCACGATTTTTGGGAAACCCAGAGGCAGTCGAAAACTGACGAACGTCTCCTCCATGGCTATGTCGTACAATGGCCGTACAAGAAGTACATCAGCAACAATAATTTTGTGTACATTACAATCATTTGATTGGATCCGTATACAAGTAGTAAGGGGTTTAGAGAGGGGTTTAGGACTTAGTGTTTTTTTGTAGATAGCCGCCTCTCTCCTATAGAGCTTGTATAAAAACTGACATCTTTGCCACTTGATAATTAATCGTCTGGTAGGGCGTTTTTGACAATTCTTTTTGCATTGGGCTCAGGGGAGTCCAACCTTCACAATCGTGAAGTTAGTTAAAATCTTTGTTTGCCACGGTGGCATTTGTTAGGGAAGAAAGAGAGGCACTTTATATTAATCTAGAGGCTTAAAGTAAGTTGCTCATTCTGTGCACCAATGGAGGTCACAAAATTGCAGATTTCACGTGTCTTTATGTGTAAGGGTGCGGCCCCATGTGGCTAAGTTTGGGTTTTTTTCTAATGTTATCCTTTATAACTTAGCACCGTACAGCATAAGCTATGACCCTACGAAGAAATCGCAAATTTGTAAAGTATAATTTGCGTCATTCTCAAACTTAGGATGTACGGAAAAAGTTTGTTGTCTTCTATTTTTTGGACCCAATGTCACGTCATCTTCAAACTTATCATAAATGACATCGGCAATGTTTTTTAAGCTAAGTAAAACCGTTTACACCAAGAGGAAAAGAAATTCCCACGTGTGAAAAAATTGCGATTTTTTTGACGAAAAAAAAATACAGAGTTGTAGGTTTTTGTCCCCATGCACCTTGTACGGATTTTTTTTGCGGAGGGTCTCGATCCACTGTCATTTCACGCAAAGGTGAAAAATCTGCGAAAGTGAAAAAATTACCAAGTCATGGCGGCCAGACAGGCTAGGTTTACGCAAAGGAATATTTTACAAACACCCCTGCAAGGATGAACGTCTATAATGTCACGCAAAGTCATACAACACACAAAATCGTTTCAAAAAATAAAATATTTCTTGCGACGCTTAAAAAAATTTTGAAAAAATAAAGTGCGGCAAAGACAGATTGTACATGGTGATAGCCATCATTGGTATTGTCAACGTATACAAACGTCACAAACTTAAGTAACAATTTTGGGTAAACACATTCAAACACCTGAAATCCGGGTCCGCCGGATCCGCGTTAAAATACAACGTAACTTGGCTAAGTTACACCCACATGGGGCCGCACCGTAACACCGAAATTGGTACTTAAAGGTGTGATGATTATATACAATGACAATGCCAATGACAACTATCAACGTCTACAATCTGTGATGTCGCACCTTATATTTCGTTTTTTTGTAACTGCGTGTGACGTCGCATTGTTGAAATCACTAGATTTAGGTGAGATATTTTCTAGGTCTTAATTAAAATAAAGAATGAAAAAAAAAGCATAGGCAGCCTGCCTCCATCTTCTCTCTTTGGCCCCCACACTTGTTGTAGTCACTGAAAGAAATAGAGGGCGGCGGAGCCATGGTGGCCTTAGCTCTATAGGCAGAGCTTCAATGTGACCTCAGTCACTCTCAACCAAAAAGGTTGAGTCCAAAAGGACTCGAACCTCCGACTGGTAGGGCGAGGCATAGCCGTCAATTCTTACCAGTCTGTCGTAGTAGTCCGTTAGGATACATGGGGTTCGATAGCTATTTATACAATAGATTGACGACTAAATCCGATTAACGGAATTACAAATAGGATACATAGAAACTAGTTGGGAATTTAGTGATCACGAAACAAATGTACCGAACATTTGTTTTGAACGGCTTGGAATTAAAGCTGATTTCGATCCAACGGCTCACATCATTGCCGAGATCGTGGAATGGCCACTTTGGCGGTTTTCGGATGTAACATGACCTGGCGACACGTGGCAATATGTCATTGGGAAACTGGAATCCCGGGGAGCGTGAGGACAAGTCTGGAGGAGACAGACGTCCACTCCATGGCCTTGTCATACACAAGCCGTACAAAAAGTACATCGGCCATAGTACCTTTTCTGTACTATACAGTCTTCTGATTGGTTCCGTACATCAGTAGATAGGGGTTGTGAGAGGTTTAGGACTTAGTGAATTGAGGAGGTAGCCGCCTCTCTCCCAACAAGCTTGAATAAAATATTGGCACCTTTTGCCACACGATAATTTAATCGCCTGGTTAGGCGTTTTCACTGATTCTTTTTGCTGTGGACTCACGGGAGTCCAGACTGCACAGGGGTGCAGTCTGGTTATCTATTTATCTGCTAGGGTAGAAGTTGCTCTCGTTGAAAGTGGGTTAGTCAAAAACTACGTAGAGGCTTCCTCATTCTTGGTACGAATAGAGGACACACGATTGCAGGTTATGGGCCCACCCTCTAGGTTACCCATATTCAACAGATCTGGATTCATTTACTGGGAAGCTATGATGACAAGGGCATTATGTGAGAAACAATACAAGGGTATTGTTAGTGGACAAGTGAAACGTCCATCTAAAGGAACTCCACCAAGGTTTGGAGGAGTGAGGTTTTCTGCAGCAGAATCTGCTCCAACGGAGGAGACAGATGATGGGGACAGCTGTGTGTCCGAAAAAGGGAAAGGAATGGAGACACCTCTCACTCCTATTGTCATGGCACTTGGAGCGGTGGCTGTGAAGACCGAGGAAAACGACATTCAGATGTGGGAGTACACCAACATGAATGCAAGGCACTTCATTTTGAAACACCTCACCCAAGCGTTGGCAACTTCTCACCTTCAAATCTTCAAGGCTGAGGAGTTATGGATGACCTTAGTGGAGATCTATAGAGCTGGCACCATTCAGGAGCTTTAGCTGGCTCAGCAAAGGCTTATCATTTACAATTTCAAAGGAGGAAAGATGTAGGACTATTGCACCGATCTCTCTTGTCTTTACATGGAGATGGAGAGTGCCGGATGGACAGGCAGTATGAAGATGAAAGTTAACACTCTCATCATGAAGTTGCCGGAGGAGGATGAAAATATAGTGTACCGAGTGCAACAAATGGATGATAGTGCTTGGAAGTGGAGCACCATGGTTCGAATGATACTTGGACAGGAAAACACTATTGAGATCCGAAGAGGAGGGAAGAGCGTGCAAGCTCTAGCTGTCGGAACTGACCGGTGGAGGAAGGATCCGAAAAAGCCGTACCACAGCTTCAAAGGGGAAAAAGATCAATCAGGAGAATTGAGGACTCCAATTCGCCTTTGTCATTTCTGCAAAAAGCCGGGGCACTTAATAGCTGATTGCATCAAGCTATCTGAGCTGAGGCTTCAAGAAAATCGTCGAGGTGGTTCTTCCGGAGGGAAGAAGAAAGCACTTGTGGTCACACGAGTGAAAGGATAGACCGAGGAGGACGAGTCCTTCGAGGAAGAGGATGGGGAGCTTCTTCTTGACGAGAATCTAGAGGAGAAGGAGATCCCTCGAAAAAAGAAGTGTGCCCTTGGAGCCATTCGGGAAGCACCAGAGGAGGGATGGATCATCGACTCAGGTGCATCCATGCATGTGTCATGAGAGGCACCTCTTCACTAAGCTAAGAAAAATCCATACTGTGGAAATAGAGTATGGGGATGGGAGAGTAGTACTACAGAACTAGTGGGATCGGTAGATCTGAAAGTCTTAGTGGAGGGTAAGACTTCTATTCTCACCTTCTCAGATGTGCTCTACATTCCTTAGTTGAGTAAGAATCTTGAGTCCACTTCTGTATTAGTTGACAAGGATTTCGATACCTTCACTAGAAAGGGAGTCTTTACAGCTAAGTATGGAGATGAAGTCTACTTCACAGCTGATAAGGGTAGCCAAGGAATGTTTAGGCTTAACCTGAGTAATGAAAAGAAGAGTGCTAACTATGGTGGTGTTCCGAGCTTGATGATCTGGCATAAGCGTTTGGGACATGTGCATTTTGATAGACTGAGGGAAATGAAGAAGCTGGGTGTAGTAGAGGGCTTTTAGTTTGGGGATAATGAGATGATGGCTGACTGTAGTGGCTGTGCCCAAGGTAAGGCTCACAAACTTCCCTTTCCCAAAACTGCCACATATAGAGGTGAGAAAGTACTAGATCTGGTCAACACAGATATCTGGGGAACAACAAGAGTGCCTTCCATTGGGGGGAAGAGGTATATGTTGACAATTACCGATGATTGGTTCAAATATTCCAGAGTCTACTTCTTGAAAACAAAGTCTGAAACACCAAATACTTTAAATAATACAAAGCCTAGAGTGAGAAGTTGCACGGAACCCCCATTAAGAGAATAAGGAGTGATAATGGGGGACAGTACACCTCTAACCAGTTTGAGGATTATTTGAGAGATGAGGGAGTTTAGCATCAGAAAATTGTACCGAATAATCTTGAACAAAATGGGGTAGGTGAAAGGTTAAACCGGACGTTGGGAGATAGTGTGTGTTGCATGTTGGCAGATAAGAAAATAGGAAGAAGATTTTGGGCAGAGGCCATGAACTGTGCTAACTACATTAAGAATAGTCACCTCACCACAGCTGTTAAAGGAATGACCCCTTATGAGAGATGGGTTGGAAATAAACTAAATGTTTCTCACTTGAGAGTATTCGGTAGTCAAGTTTACAGTCTTGACACTGATAAGAAAAACTAGAAATTAGATGCTAAAGGGAAACCGGGATATTTTGTGGGATCGATGAGGATGTCAAGGGATATAGAGTCTATGACTTAGCTAAACAAGATATCATTCTGGTAAAGCATCTAGTTGTCATGGATGAATGGAAGTCTTTTGATCCCTTCAAAAACATTAAGAAAATCAGAATCAATTTTGAGTCCGAGAGTGAGGAGGATTTAGATCTCCTAAAAGGGACACTAGTGAAAACATGGTTGCAGATTCAGGGGAGATAAAATATGGGGGAGATACATCAGAATCCCCTCATATTCCTACACCCTTTGAGGAGAGAGAGGAAGAGGAGTCACAACCGGTTCCCATGGATAGGGGAGTTGATGAGACAGTTCGAAGGAATCGAAGACTTCCCTCCATTCCAGCTTCGGACTTTGAGGGAGGACGGAGGAGCAGCAAAAGGCTTCAAGGAAAACATGCTGCTTGGAAGGTAACAAAGCTTTCTCATCCAGATGAGCCTCAGTCATACTCGGAGGCAATGGACAGTCCGGAGAAAGAAAGGTGGGTCAGGGCCATAAATGATGAGATGGCTTCAATCATGGAGGCAAATACTTGGGAGCTAGTGGTTTGTCCATTAAATAGAAAACCCAGTGGGTATAAATGTGTATTTAAACTGAAACTGAATCAAGATAACACCATAGAGAGATTTAAGGCTCGGCTGGTGGCAAAAGGGTTCACTCAAAAAGAGGGAATAGATTATGAGGAGACCTTTGCTCCGGTAGTTCTATTCCCATCTGTAAGGATTCTCCTTAGTCTAGCAGCAGCGGAAGACATGGAAATTCACCAGATGGATATCAAAACTGCCTTCCTCAACGGTGAACTAGAGGAAGAAATCTTCATGCGGCAACCAGAAGGTTTTGTAGAGAAAGGAGAGGAAAGCAAAGTCTGCAGACTTATAAAGTCCTTATATAGACTGAAGCATGCCCCTAGACAATAGAATAAGAAACTAGATGAGTTTCCTACCAGTCTAGGGTATATTCGGATCAGTTCTAACCATTCTATTTATATGTTTGAGGATGAGAATGGTGTGATTTTTATTGCAATTTATGTGGATGATTTGTTGGTATTGAGTAAGTTTATGGAGAAGATAAATAGGTTAAAGAAAGATCTGGGAAGTAGATTTGACATGAAGGATTTAGGAGAGGCTAAATATATTCTGGGAATTCAAATGGAAAGAAATAGGGAGAAGAGGATCATCAAACTTACTCAGAAAGAGGCTATAGGAAATATGCTGGAGAAATTCCAGATGGAGAATGCAAACAGTTGTACCACTCCCATGGACTTGAAAAAAGTAAGTGATGGAAGTGTAGAAGGAGGAGTGATAATGTTAGATGATCAGATGGGTCCAGAAGAGAGGCAGTTTATGAAGTCTATTCCTTACAAACAGGTTTTAGGAAGTTTGATTTACTTTATAACTTGTACTAGGCCTGACATAGCTGCAGCAGTTGGAGTCCTCAGTAGGAGTCTGAATGATCCTAAAAAGAGAGACTGGGAGGCAGCCAAGAGAGTAATGACATACCTGGTGGGAACTAGGGATTTATGGTTGCATTTGGAAGGGGAGCACACTGACATCACTACTTGGAGTGATGTCAGTTATGGGGATGCACCAATGAGAAGATGCACTTCTGGGTATGTATTGTATATGGGGGAAGGTGCTTGTTGTTGGAGCAGCAAGCAACAAAAGGTTGTTGCTCAGTCCACTATGGAGGCTGAGTACATGGCCTCTTGTTCTGTTGTAAAAGAGCTGATGTGGGTGAAGTCCTTGTTGCAAGAATTGGGGTACATGAAGAAGGGAGTACATGAAGTGTTTTGTGATAATCAAGCTGCAATTGCAATTGCAGCCAATCCAAAACATCATTTCAAAGCTAATCATATGGATATAAGATTGAGCTTTGTGAGGGAAAAAGTGGAAAATAAAATTGTGAATTTGGTGTATAGGAGTGATGGGGAAATGGTGGCTGATATGATTACAAAGCCTATGCCATCTCCCAAGCTGAAGTATTGTAGAGAAAAATGTGGATTAAAAGAGAAATTCAAATTATACTAGAAAATAAAGGGAGTGTTGAAATCACCAGATTTAGGTGAGATATTTTTTAGGTCTTAATTAATATAAAGAATGAAAAAAAAAGCAGAGGCAGCTTGCCTCCATCTTCTCTCTCTGGCCCCCACACTTGTTGTAGTTATTGAAAGAGAGAGAGGGTGGTGGAGCCATGGCGGCCTTAGCTCCATAGGCAGAGCTTAAGAGTGTTTTGGGTTATACGGTAAAGTTTTCTAATGTTGAACTCCCTCATCCCTCAAGTATTCCTCTAACTAATTAGAGGTATATTTTCCCCCATTATCACTCTTTATTCTCTTAATGGGGGTTCCGTGCAGCTTTTCACTCCACGCTTTATATTCTTTAAAGTAAGTTGACGTTTCAGACTTTGTTTTTAGGAAGTATACTCTCGAGTATCTAGACGAGTCATCAATTATTGTAAACATAAACCTCTTCCCTCCTACCGAAGGTACTTTTGACGGTCCCAAGATATTTGTGTGGACCAGATCTAACACTTTCTCACCTCTATATGTGGCAGTTTTGGGAAAAGGGAGTTTGTGAGCCTTACCTTGTGCGCAACCACTACAATCATCCACCATTTCATTATTCCAAACTGAATGCCTTCTACTACACCAAGCCTCTTCATTTCCCTTAGCCTATCAAAATTCACATGCCCGAACTGCTTATGCCCAATCATCAAGTTTGGAACACCAACATAGAAAGCACTCTTCTTTTCATTACTCGGTTAAGCCTAAACATTCATTGGTTACCCTTATCAGCTATCAAATAGACTTTATCCCCATACTTAGCTGTGAAGACTCCCTTTCTGGTGAAGGTGTCAAATTCCTTATCATCTAATACAAAAGTAGAGACAAGATTTTTACTCAGCTGAGGAATATAGACTACATCTGAGAAGGTGAGTATAGAAGTCTTACCCTCCACTAAGACTTTCACATCTACCGAGCCCACTAAATCTGTAGTAACTACTCTCCCTTCCCCATATTCTGTCTTTACAGTAGGGATCTTTCTCAGCTTGGTAAAGACGTGTCGGTCACGATACATATACATGGATGCACCTGAGTCGATGATCCATCCTTCTTGTGGAGCCTCCCAAATGGCTCTAAAGGCACACTTCTGTTTTCGAGGAATCTCCTTCTCCTCCAGGTTGTCGTCAAGAAGAAGCTCCCCATCCTCCTCAAAGGACTCATCCTCCTCAATCTCTCCTTTCACTTGTGTGACCACCAGTGCGTTCTTCTTTGCTTTGGAAGAACCCCCTCCGTGGTTCTCTTGGAGTCTCAGCTCCGACAGCTTGGTACAATCTGCTATCAAGTGTCCAAATTTTTTGCAGAAATGACAAAGACCCCTTGGAGGCATTGGTCCTCAAGTTTGATCTCTTTCCCCTTTGAAGTTCCCGTACAACTTCTTCGAGTCTTTCCCCCATCGGTCTATTCCGGCAAATAGAGCTTGAATGCTCTTTCCTCCTCTCATAATCTGAATCGTGTTCTCTTGTACCAGTATCATCCGGACGAGCCAAGAGAGTCATGAGATATTTGGTGGGAACAAAGGAATTATGGTTGCACTTGGGAGGGGAGCACAATGAGATCACTACTTAGAGTGATGTGAGTTATGGAGATGCACCTATGAGAAGATGCACTTCTGGGTATGTATTGTATATGGGGGAAGGTGCTTGTTGTTGGAGCAGCAAGCAACAAAAGGTTGTTGCTCAGTCCACTATGGAGGCTGAGTACATGGCCTCTTGTTCTGTTGTAAAAGAGCTGATGTGGGTGAAGTCCTTGTTGCAAGAATTGGGGTACATGAAGAAGGGAGTACATGAAGTGTTTTGTGATAATCAAGCTGCAATTGCAATTGCAGCCAATCCAAAACATCATTTCAAAGCTAATCATATGGATATAAGATTGAGCTTTGTGAGGGAAAAAGTGGAAAATAAAATTGTGAATTTGGTGTATAGGAGTGATGGGGAAATGGTGGCTGATATGATTACAAAGCCTATGCCATCTCCCAAGCTGAAGTATTGTAGAGAAAAATGTGGATTAAAAGAGAAATTCAAATTATACTAGAAAATAAAGGGAGTGTTGAAATCACCAGATTTAGGTGAGATATTTTTTAGGTCTTAATTAATATAAAGAATGAAAAAAAAAGCAGAGGCAGCTTGCCTCCATCTTCTCTCTCTGGCCCCCACACTTGTTGTAGTTATTGAAAGAGAGAGAGGGTGGTGGAGCCATGGCGGCCTTAGCTCCATAGGCAGAGCTTAAGAGTGACCTAAGTCACTCTCAACCAAAAAGGTTGAGTCCAAAAGGACTCGAACCTCCTACCGGTAGGGCGAGGCATAGCTGTCAATCCTTACCAGTCTGTCGTAGTAGTCCGTTAGGATACATGGGGTTCGATAGCTATTTATACAATAGATTGACGACTAAATTTGATTAACGGAATTACAAATAGAATACATAGATACTAGTTGGGAATTTAGTGATCACGAAACAAATGTACCGAACATTTGTTTTGAACGGCTAGGAATTAAAGCCGATTTGGATCCAACGGCTCACATCATTGCCGAGATCCTTGAATGGCCGCTTTGGCCGTTTTCGGATGTAACATGACCTTGCGACACGTGGCAATATGTCATTGGGAAACTGGAATCCCGAGGAGCGTAAGGAGAAGTCCGGAGGAGACAGACGTCCACTCCATGGCCTTGTCGTACACAAGCCGTACAAAAAGTACATCGGCCATAGTACCTTTTTGTACTATACAGTCTTCTGATTAGTTCCGTACATCAGTAGATAGGGGTTGTGAGAGGGTTTAGGACTTAGTGAATTGAGGAGGTAGCCGCCTCTCTCCCAACAAGCTTGTATAAAATATTGGCACCTTTTGCCACTCGATAATTTAATCGCCTTGTTAGGCGTTTTCAGTGATTCTTTTTGCTGTGGACCCAGGGGAGTCCAGACTGCATAGGGGTGCAGTCAGATTATCTATTTATCTGCTAGGGTAGCAATTGCTCTCGTTGAAAGTGGGTTAGTCAAAAACTACCTAGAGGCTTCCTCAATTTTGGTCTAAATAGAGGACACAGAATTGCACGCATGTCTTACCTAGACATTCTAGGCATAGCGCTTTCCAAGTTGTGTTGAAGGAGACGCATTTTGCCTGTAACCATCTTGTCTGATCGACGTAAAATGGCATTGGAATCTTAAAACCCCTGCAAAAAAAAAATTGCACCAAACGAAAACGGACAAAACAAAACACATTATGAACTTTTCCTTGTCGTATTAAACGCAAACGGACAAAACTTAGCGAATCGTGTACATTTCCTCGTCGCTTAAAATCGTTTGAAAAGTTTGAAAAATTTGGACACGTACTAAGATATGTTAATATTTTTTTACCAAAAATACTTTGTTTTAAAACACATCGCCGATCGCCAATGTGTTTTAAAGAAAAGTTTGAAGATGACGTTTCTTCCCGTGGTCATGTGTTAAAAACCACAAGACGACAACATGTAGTACATTCTAATTTCGAGGATGACGGAAAATGTACTTCTACTTATTTTGATTTTTTTGGACCGCTGCTACTCACGCGGTACGACGCTAAATTTTACAAGAAAACGACAAAAAAATGTTGGATTGGCACGTGAAGCCGGTCCAATACGGGAACAATATGGAATATCTATAATCGAGCCGCCCGTAATAAATGGGTACCGACCTGCCATTCTCTACATCAAGCTGGTGGCTCAGTGGTAGTGCATTTGCAGCTGAAGTGAAAGGTCCCAGGTTCGAACCCTCGCCGTCTCAATTTTCCCAAGGGTGGGACATGTCGAATCCCATATTTCTAAGAAATCTAAGATGGTATCGGAGTCAGCGGGATTGCACATGGTTTGACCGGCTTTCGTGTGAGGGGGGGGTGTTAGATTGGCACGTGAAGCCGGTCCAATATGGGGTATAATATGTAATATCAATACTCGAGCTGCCTGTAATAAATGGGTATAGACTTGTCAGTCTCTACGTCAAGCTGGTAGCAGGGTGGTAGTGCATTCCCACCTGAAGTGAAAGGTCCCAGGTTCGAACCCAGGCCGGCTCAATTTTCTCAAGTGCGCCGAATCTCGGATTTCTAAGAAATCTAACATTTTGAGGGATCCCAAGACTAGATAGACGCCTCACCCATCCACTCACTATTCCCCAAAACCTTTTCTCACATAGAGCTCTTATCATCATACTTTCCTAGTATATGAAGCCAGTTCCATTGAAGATGGGCACCCTAGAGGAAGGGCCTATAACCTGCAACTCTGAGACCTCCATAGATCCTCAGAGTAGGCAGCTCACACGAAGCCTCTAAGATAACCCTGGCCCCTTTGTGTTTCAGCAAGAATAACTGCCACCATGGAAGACAAAAACTTTGACCACATTCACCTTTGTGAAGGCAAGACTCTCGTGAGTCGATAACAAAAAAATTCTCTGAATTTGATCCGATGAGCAGTAAGTTATGGCTGGCCAAAGATGGCCTATAAATACAGAATGTCTCTTGGAGAGAGGGTCCTATCTACCAAATTTTTCTAAGTCATATCTCTCTCCAAAACTCTATCTACTGAAGTACGACACCAATTATAATACTCTATCGTACTAAAAGGTACAGGTGTTGGTGTACTATATGTAAGGCCATTGTACGACATGGCAAACAAGGTTACGCATGTCATATTTGAATTCGTTCTTGTAATCCTCGGAGATGCCGTAATCCAATGTGGTTGTGCCACGTGTCAATCGATGTGGCGGTAACCACATACCGCTTAAAATCCTATTCCGAGATCTCGGCATCATTAGCGGCAGTTTGATCAAAATCAGGTTTGAATCGTAGCCGTCATAAATACTTGTGAAACTCTGAGACCTCCATTGGCCCTCAGAGTATGCAGATCCAAAAGAAGCTAATCTAGATAGTGCCGACTCCAAGTTAATATAAACCCAAGTGACTGACCCCTTGACAGTCAGAACCCCAATAACGCTGTTGAAATTTATGTATTTTCTAGGTCTGTATTGGAAAAATAAACAGAGTGTTGAAAAGAGGTGACTAATAGTTCACTTCTATATTTTAGTTAGAATGTAAAGAGAGAGAAAGAGAGGACCAAAGGCACGCCATGGTTGACGCATCATTTGGAAGGAGGCAGAATGAATTAGAAAGTATTTTACTAGTTTTAGCAAAACACTGCCGCCGGCCGGATTTGAAACGGGGTTTGTAGGCTAATAAATAGACCAACGCCTTATCCATTAAGTTACTATCGAAACTATACACGTGAGACGTTTCACGCATATTTACCTATTGATTTAAAGGACTAATTCGAAGCAGACTAACGAAAACGCGCATTAATCTATTGATGCATGGAAGTGAATCGAAGCCGTATAAATACAATTGATCGGACGGCCACCATTACAGCCGCCACCCGCAATAAGCTTTCGGCGGCCTTTGGGGATAGCGTCACGCGGTGCCACGTGGCGCCACATTATTTGACATCGGAGAAGATGGGAGGAGGAACCATGGCTCCCGATTTGGCACATGTCACCTTGTAGACCATGTGTTGATATTTGTGTATTTTCTAGGTCTGTAAATAGGATAGAAAAAGGCAGAGGCAATCTGCCTCTAACTCCCCTTTCCAAGCCCCCACACTTGTTGTAGTCACTGAAGGCTGGATAGGGAGCTAGATCCATGGTTGCCCAAGCTCTCTAGAGTAGACAAGGGGTAAGTTAGGTACTCTTACCAAAAGTTAGTTGACGGTCCCAGGAATTGATCCTGGTACCTGTCATCTGACAATCGGTAATAGCCGGTAACTTTAACCGTTTAGTCTAGCGCTAATACTAAGACATATTAGGTTTGATAATTATTTGTTTAGTTTCACGTAGACTTTATCATTTAACTAGAAATGTATACGTAGTGCATAGAAACAGTTATATAAAGTACGAAGTACGATACGGTTACGAAATAAATACCGCGCATTTTGTTAGACATCAAAAAGAATACCGCGCAAGTATTTATGACGGCTACGATTGAAATCCGGATTTTATCGGACGGCCGCGAAGGATGCCGAGATCGCGGAATAGGATTTTGGCGGTTTGCGATCACCGCCACATCAAATGACACGTGGCAAAACCACATTGGATTGCGGCAACTCTGGAGATTACGGAAACGAATCCCGATATGACATGTGTCGACATTTTGGCCATGTCGTACGATGGCCGTACATAAAGTACACCGGCACCTGTACTTTTATGTACAACACAATATTTTAATTGGTGCCGTACTTCAGTAGATAGGGTTTTAGAGGGGGGGATAGGACTTAGAAAATTTTGGGTAAGTAGCTGCCTCTCCCAGAGAGCACTCTGTATAAATGGCAAACTTTGGCCAGCCATAACTATCAATTTACTTGACCATTTTCAGTGATTCTTTTTGCTGCAGACTCAGGGGAGTCCAGGCTACACAGAGGTGTAGTCAGTCAAAGTTTTTGTGTGCCAGGGTGGCTGTATTTCTAAGGGAAATTCAAAGTGGGTGAATGTGTCCAAATCTCATATTCTAACTTTGCATTCTGTGGTGGAACTGAGCACACAGAAAGTGTTATTTCACAGGGGTGAATCTATATTGGGGTTTTGACTGTCAAGGGGTTAGTCATATGGGTTTATATCAACTTGGAGTCGGCACTATCTAGATTAGCTTCTTTTGGATCTGCATACTCTGAGGGCCAATGGAGGTCTCAGAGTTTCACCATGTCGTACAATGGTCGTACAATAAGTACATCGCCCATCGTACCTTCTTGTACTATATAGTGTTCCTATTTGACTAGGGTTTAGTAGTAGGTAGTCATGAGTAGGCAGACTAAGACTTAGAGATATTTCGGTAACTCTCTCTAAGAGAGTTTGTAACTATAAAGGTCATCTTTGACCAACCATAACTTAATGCTCACGTGAGAAAATTTAGTGATTCTTTTTGCTGCGGACTTAAGGGAGTCTAAGCTACACAAGGGTGTAGTCCGTCAGAGTCTTTGCGTGTCAGGAAGGCACTTATTCAGTGGGAAAGTCAAAGTGGGGAATATTGTCCAAAACACATATTCAAGCTTTGCATTCTGTGGTGGAACTGAGCACACAGAAGGTCTTCTCTTCACAAGGGTGAAGGTGTATTGGGGTTCTAATTTTCAAGGGATCATTCATTTGGGTTTATATCAACTTGGAGTAGGCACTATCTAGATTAGCTTCTTTTAGATCTGCGAATTCTGTAGGCAATGGAGCCCATAGAATTTCAGGTTATGGGCCCACCATCTAGGGTGCCTATGTTCGATGGAACAGACTTCACTTATTGGGAGTTTATTATGGAGGGATTGCTTTTCGAGAAGCAC
Organism: Zygnema cylindricum; assembly: GCA_037447655.1. Taxonomy (NCBI): domain Eukaryota; kingdom Viridiplantae; phylum Streptophyta; class Zygnematophyceae; order Zygnematales; family Zygnemataceae; genus Zygnema; species Zygnema cylindricum. Next base: position 15,189 of record JBBHKE010002896.1, read on the forward strand.
TTATAGGGAATTGTTTCGGGACAAGTGAGATGTCCGCCACCTGGCTTTGGAGGAGGTTACTATGGAGAATCATCTGAGGCTACCCAGAATATCAACCGGAGTTCAGATGAATCAAAAGGTGAAGGGAAATTTTTTTCCGTGGATGGGGAAATAGGGGAGAAGGAAAAAGGGACACTTATGGTGAGGGGAGCTATGCTCTCCGCCACATCTTCACTTAGAGGGGTTATAAGTAAAACTAGAGAAAATGATAGTAAAATTTGGGAGTATAAAAACACTATAGTAAAACATCTTATACTTATATATGTGTCTAAGTCCATAGCTATCACTCTTTTAAGTCTTACCAAGTCTTCGGAAATATGGGAAACACTAAGGCATATTTATAAGAGTGAGACTATTCAGAGGCAGCAGTTAGTAAAATAGGAAATAGAGGCCTATGTTTATAAAGGCGGTAACATGATAGAGTTTTGCAATGATATTGCTGCGTTATATGTTGAGCTTGCTAGTGCGGGGTATGTAGAATCTGAGAAGAGAAAGATCAATACACTACGCGTGCCAGGGTGGCACTTATTCAGTGGGAAAGTCAAAGTGGGGAATATTGTCCAAAACACATATTCAAGCTTTGCATTCTGTGGTGGAACTGAGCACACAGAAGGTCTTCTCTTCACAAGGGTGAATGTGTATTGGGGTTCTAATTGGCAAGGGATCATTCATTTGGGTTAATATCAACTTGGAGTCGGCACTATCTAGATTAGCTTTTTTTGGATCTACGAATTCTGTAGGCAATGGAGCCCATAGAATTTCAAACGCCTTGTTAGTTAAGGCTTACCTCTACAAATATAACCACAGACCATGGTTCAAATATGGTCTAGAGCAGTTTTTTGGTTATTTGTTAGTTTGTTAGAACTCTCTACCTTTACACTTATAAATACCTATTGTACCCCACATATGCCATCGTTGACTTTAAGCTATAGGCTAAAGCTAACGGCTATTAAGGATGTAGGTACTAGGATCAAATCCTAATTTTGGCAATCCTCTTTTGCTACAAACTATTAATCAGCCTATCCCCTTTAGACAGCCATGGCACTAGCTCTCTCTGGTCTTCAGTGACTGCAACAAGTATTGGGACCGGAGAGATTTGAGCAAGAAGCAGGCTGCCTTTGTTGACTTACTCTATTTGTTTTTCCAATACAGACCTAGAAAATACATAAATTTCAACAGGAGAGTTGATAACTGATATGATGACCAAACCTGTGCCATCTCCCAAGTTAAAATATTGTAGAGAAAAGTATGGACTAAAAGAAAATTTGAAATTAGACTAGAAAATAAGGAGAGTGTTGAATTACTAGACTTAGGGAGTATTTTCTAGGTCTAAATAGAATGAAAAACACGGCAAAAAGAAAAAGCATTGGTTGCCTGTCGCCACCTTCTCTCTCTAGCCCTCATACTTCTTTTAGTCACTGAAGGAAGAGAGAGTGGTGGAAACATGGCTGCCTTAGCTCCTTATGCACGTGAGAAAAAGTGACATAAGTCACCTTTAACAAAAAGGTACGTGAGAAAAAGTGACATAAATCACCTTTAACAAAAAGGTTGAGTCTGACAAGACTCAAACCTCCGACCAGTAGAGCGAGGCGTAGCCGTCAGCGTTAGCTGGTCTGTCGTACAAGTCTGTTAGAGTACATGGGGTATGATTACTATTTGAATATGTAAAAGTTCATTAATCTGATTAACTGAATTACGGATAAGGAACATAGTGTTGTAAATTATAAATTTTATTTCAGTAAATAGGGGTAAAAATAACTTATAATATTTTCTAAGTAGTCTACTGTAATACTTACCTTAATAAAAGTTACAGTAGCAAAAAATACAGTAGAGTATATTGTACTTTTACAGAGACACGTGTCGGCAAAAGAACGTATGCAGGATTTTGGAGTGGCGCCAACAGTCAGCGACACGCGTCACGCAGTTGACGATTTGATTCACTGGATCGGAAGAGCGGGATTTGAACCGGGTATTCCAGAAATATATGGTACTGTTGGATGGTACCATTGTCGATTGAATTTGTTCCAACCGGCGCAATTCACCTGGGACCACAAGCGTGATTCGCGTGGGACCACAAGTGACGAAGCACTCAGGTGCTTCTTACTACACGACCACATTCGGCTGGACTTTAGCGAGTACCACTGACTAGCATTTCAAACTTTTTGTGTACAGTTGGAACGTTTTGTGTACAGTTGGAACGTTTTGTGTACGGTTCAACATCTGGAAATATTTGAATAACATTGTTTTGTAGTTTTGTGCAATAAAATAGTGTTATACTAATCAGGTTTTTAGAAAATAATAATTAGGGTTTTTAGGTACAATGGCATCGAAGTAGGATGCTTTGTCGTTAGTCAGGATAATAACCGTAGTAACAATAACCCAAATTAGTGTAGATCAGTAGATACACACTGTGAGTATATAACTTAGGACTTAGCCAATTTTGTAGCATCCAGTTTTGGGAATATGATTTTATAAGGGCAGTTTTTGGGAACCTTCCAAACATCATATCTTATGGTTTACTTGGTCATCTGGGCTGCAATTTTGGGAATTATCAGTTTACTTTATTTTGTAGCAATGTGGAATATTTGAGGCATATTGGCCTTTTGAGTCAAATTTGGTGTAAGCTGAAAGTTGGCTGTTGAGTAGGTGTTTGATAGCTTTTGCTGTTTTCCATGTCTACTTCCAGAACTACTGATGGTTCCCCTCCTGCAACAGTGGTTGTAGAACAACATGTTATGGGCCTTTCGTCAAGAATTCCTATCTTTAATGGCCAAAAGTATGCGTATTGGGCGGCGATGGTTGAATCTTCGTTTAAAACTGCTGACTTATTGGGGGTCTTGGATGGCTCCCTTGATGAAACAGATCCGAGTTGGGCGAAAAATAATTCAATGGCAAGGAACAATCTAATTCTTTGTATTTCAGAAAATCTGGTCATGTCTCGCTTGAAAATGAAGAAGGCGAAGGAGATTTGGACATCACTGAAATCTGCTTTTGAGATTGCGAATGTCCAAGAAGAGCTCTTGGTGGTTGGAAAAATTTGGAGGTACAAATACTCGGGTGGAACTATGGTCGAGTATTGTGACAACATTCGTGCACTTATTGATGCACGCTCTTCTGCTGGGGGGTCATTTCCTGAGTTTCAATAGGCAGCTTTGCTTATTAGAGGACTTCCAAGAAGCATGAAAGGTGTGTCTGCTCAGTTAAAGAGTCATGATAAAGCTAGTTGGTCGTTTCAATTAGCATATAATCTTCTATTGGAGGAAGAGTGTAATACTAAAATCCTTGAAAGAGAAAGAAAGGTTGAAGCTTTTACAATAGACTTTGATAAGAGAGCTCAGTTAAATCAGAATAGAAATCTTTTTAACCAGAATCAGAAATCAGTTTAATCAATTTAATCAGAGGCCAAATAGACAGTCTTCTGTAGAAATTAATGGTTTTTTAAGTATTTTCTAGGTCTAAATAGAAACAAAGAAGCCGAGGCAGTCTACCTCTAACTTCTCTCTCCAACTCTCAAACTTGTCGCAGTCACTGAGAAATTGGAGAGGAAGCTAGAGCCATGGCTACCTAAGCTATCCTCAGGTTTACGGGAAATTTATATTAGTCTACGGATTAATTACTAAAAGGTATATGCCGGCGGCAGGATTTGATCCTGGTACCTGCCGGCCGACAGCTAGGAGATAGCCGGTAGCCTTAGCCGTTAAAGTCTAGTGGTACTGATGCATATTATATAGTACGATAATTATTTATACAAATACACGTAGAATAATTCATTTAACTATAACTATTTACGGGACACATAGATATGGAATTGTAAAAGTACGAATTGCGGTACGGATATGAAATCAATACCGCGCATTGATTTCGGAAGCGAAACAAATACCGCGCATGTATTTATTACGGCTACGATCAAAAACGAGTTTAATCGGACGGCCGGAAATTGCGCCGAGATCGCGGAAGGAGAATTCGGCGGTTTGTGGGCAGCGCCACATCGGATGACACGTGGCGATGTAACATTGGAGCGCGGCATCTCCGAGGATTTAAGGAGCGAATCCGGATACTCCACGTGTGGACATTTAGGCCATATCGTACAATATCCGTACATAAAGTACACCGGCAGTTGTACTTTTACGTACGGAACTGAAATCTGATTGGTTCCGTACATCAGTAGATAGAGTCTGTGAGAGGGATAGGACTTAGAAAAATTAGAAGATAGGACCCTCTCTCCCAGAGAGCTTCTGTACAAAAGGTCAACTTTGACCCTCCATAACTTACTGCTCAGGGGAGCAAATTCAGAGATTCTTTTTGCTATCGACTCAGGGGAGTCTTGTCTTCACAGGGGTGAAGTTGGTCAGCGTTTTTGTCTGCCAGGGTGTCAGTTATTTTTGCTTAAACACAAAGGGGTCAGGATTATCCTAGAGGCTTCTTGGAAGCTGTCCACTCTGAGGACTTTTGGAGGTCTCAGAGTTACAGGTTATGGGCCCACCCTCTAGGGTACCAATCTTTAATGGAACTGGCTTCATATACTGGGAAAGTATGATGATAGGAGCTCTATGCGAAAAAAGGTTTTGGGGGATAGTGAGTGGACGATTGGGGCGTCCATCAAGTCTTGGAATTCCTCCAGGGTTTGGAGGAACCAGATTCACCAGGAAAGAGGATCCACCTTCAACGGAGGAAACAAAAGAAGGAGAGGTGGTGGACAAAGGAAAGGAGAAGGAGACGACCACACCAATAGCAACTGGTTCGACGTTCATGTCACCTATTCCGAGGAACGAGGAGAATGATACTGAAACCTGGGACTTCAACAATATGGCGGCAAAGCACTTCATCCTACGCCATCTCACTCAAGGACTTGCATGTCCTCATTTGCAGGTAGAAAGGGCATCCGATCTTTGGATGGCTCTCATAGAGATGTACCGAAGTGGTACGATTCAGCAACAACAGTTGGCTGATCAGAAAGTTAAGGAGTATGTATATAAAGGGGGAAATATGTTGGATTTTTGCAATGAGCTTGCTACACTCTTCATGGAGCTACACAGTGCGGGAAAAGATTTTAGTGAAAAAGAAAAGGTTAACTGTTTACTGATGAAGTTACCTGATGAGTTCGTGAACATAGTTTACCGTGTGCAGGACTTGCCTGACTCAAGGTGGATATGGAACTCAGTGGTAGGGATGATTCTAGTTCAAGAGAATACAATCGAGATCCGAAGGGGAGGAAAGAGTGGCCAAGCCTTGGCAACAGCCACTGATTGGAGGAACAGGGATTCCCGAAAACCGGTCGGAAACTATGGGGGTAGGGAGCAGAAAAAACAGGCCGACGAATTCGAACCAAGGGCTCCCAAAGGTTTATGTCATTTTTGTAAGAAACCGGGGCACTATATGGCAGAGTGCACTAAGCTAACCGAGCTTCGGTTAAAGGAGGGGCAGACCGGTGGTACCCCGAGAGGAAAGAAAAAGGCCCTTGTCACACAGGTACTTGAGGCGGAATCCGAGGACGAGGACGATGAGCTCCTTTTGGATGAGGAGTTGGAGGCGAAAAATGAGGTCGAAATTCCACGAAGGCAGAAATGTGCTTACGGTGGATTGAAAGGTGAAGCAGGCTGGATCATAGATTCAGGTGCCTCCATGCACATGTGTAAGGATAGGCACCTGTTCACTAAGATAAGAAAGATTCCCACCGTAGAGATAGAGTACGGGGATGGGAGGATAGTCACCACTACTCTTGTAGGATCGGTAGATCTGAAAGTGTTAGTAGAAGGAAAGGCATCCATATTAACATTCTCCGATGTATTGTTTATTCCGGAGCTGAACAAAAATCTTATCTCCACATCAGTATTGGATGATAAGGGTTTTTTTACTAGCACTAGGGAAGGAGTCTTTACTGCTAGTTTTGAGGATGATGTCTATTTCATTGCTGAGAAAGGTAGCCATGGGATGTTTAGGCTGATCTTAAGTAATGAAAAGAAAAAACTTTATTACGCTGGTGTTCATGATATTATGATGTGGCATAAGAGGCTTGGGCATGTGAATCTAGATAAGTTAAGAGAGATGAAAAAGATGGGAGTGGTGGAAGGGATTCAGTTCAGTGAGAGTGATGATATAAGTGATTGTAGTGGATGTGCTCAAGGTAAAGCACACAGATTACCCTTTCCTAAATCAGCCACCTATAAGGGAGAAAAAATTCTAGATCTAGTACACACAGATATTTGGGGACCGGCTAAAGTGCCCTCACCGGGGGGGAAGAGATTTATGATGACTATAACTGATGATTGGTCTCGGTATTCCCGGGTATATTTTTTGAAAAACAAGTCCGAAGCTGAGGATTGCTTCAGACAATATAAAGCATGGAGCGAAAAACTCCATGAAACTCCAATCAAGAGAGTAAGGAGTGACAATGGTGGAGAGTATACTTCTAACCAGTTTGAGGATTTTCTGAGGGAAGATGGGGTTCAACACCAAAAGACAGTTCCAGAAAATCCGGAACAGAATGGGGTAGCTGAAAGGTTAAATAGAACACTAAGTGATAGTGCTAGAAGTATGTTGACAGATAAAAAGATAGGAAAAAGGTTTTGGGCAGAAGCTATGAACTGTGCTAATTACCTCAAGAATAGAGTTCTTACTTCAGCTATAAAAGATCAAACACCTTATGAGAGATGGACAGGCCGGAAACCAGACATATCTCACTTAAAGGTTTTCGGCAGTCAAGTGTTCAGTCTAGATACTGATCGGTCCAATTGGAAGCTAGATCCTAAAGGAAAACCGGGATACTTATTAGGATATGATGAAGATGTTAAAGGATATAGAGTTTATGATCTAAAAAGGGAAGATATAATCTTAGTAAAGCATCTAGTAGTTATGGATGAAGGAAAGTCTGTGGATCCCTTCAAATATACAAAGTCAGTAAAAATCAGATTTGAGTCAGAAAATTCCGATGACTTTGAGCTTCCTAACTACCCAGGTTTTAGAGAAGATGACATTCTTGCAGGTACAAATCAGACCGAAAAGGACCCGGCTGTGGAAACTCCAGTGACAACTCTACTCGAAGCGGAAGACGTGGTGGAAATTGATTCGGAATCAAGGGATAGGGGAGAAGTCGAGTTTGTTCGAAAGAATCCACGAGAACCATCTATTCCGGCCTCAGATTTTGAGGGGGGGAGGAGAAGTAGCAAAAGACTGCAAGAAAAACAGGTTATTAACAAGGTAACTAAACTATCTCATCAAGATGAACCTCAAACTTATGGAGAGGCGATGACTTGTCCAGAAAGAAACCGATGGAAGACAGCCATCAATGAGGAGATGGCTTCAATCATGGCAGCCGATACTTGGGAGCTGGTGGACTGTCCACCTAACCGAAAACCAATCGGTTGTAAGTGGGTTTTCAAACTAAAACTGAACCCAGATAACACAATCGAGCGCTACAAGGCTAGATTAGTGGCAAAGGGATTTACACAAAAGGAAGGAATTGACTACGAGGAAACCTTTGCCCCGGTGGTCAGATTTCCCTCCGTCCGCATACTTCTCAGTTTAGCAGCGGCGGAAGACATGGAAGTGCATCAGATGGACATCAAGACAGCCTTTTTGCATGGAGAATTGGAAGAGGAGATCTTCATGCGACAACCCGAAGGTTTTGTGGAGGAAGGAGAGGAGAGTAAGGTATGCCGGCTGATTAAATCTCTTTATGGTTTGAAACAGGCACCTCGACAATGGAATAAGAAGCTTGATGAGTTTCTTACCGGTCTGGGATATATTCGGATCAGCTCAGATCACTCAATCTATGTTTTCGAAGATGAGGAAGGTCTTATATTTATTGCAATTTATGTTGATGATTTGCTTGTTTTAAGTAAATCAATGGAAAAAATTAACAAACTGAAAACCGATCTTAAGGGGAGATTTGAAATGAAGGATATGGGAGAAGCAAGATATATTTTGGGAATTCAAGTAGAGAGAGACAGGAAAAGGAAAATTATAAGATTGACTCAAAAGGAAGCAATAGGGAACATGCTTGAAAAATTTCAAATGGATAAAGCTAATAGTTGTACAACTCCAATGGAGTTAAAGAAGGGAAGTGAGGGGAGTGAGGAAGAAGGAGTCATAGTCTTAGACGAGGTATTATCTCCTGATGAACAGAAGTTCATGCAGACTATTCCTTACAGGCAAGTAGTGGGAAGTCTAATCTATTTTATGAATTGTACCCGGCCGGATTTAGCTGCAGCTGTAGGAGTGCTGAGTAGAAGTTTAAATGCTCCCACTAAGAAGGATTGGGAGGCAGCTAAGAGAGTCCTTAGATACTTGATAGGAACTAGGGATCTATGGTTGCATTTGGGTGGGGAGAATACTGACATCACCACTTGGAGTGATGCCAGTTATGGTGATGCTCCGATGAGGAGATGCACTTCTGGATATGTATTATATGTGGGTGATGGGGCTTGCTGTTGGAGTAGCAAACAGCAAAAGGTTATTGCTCAGTCCACCATGGAGGCTGAGTATATGGCCTCTTGCTCTGCTGTAAAAGAATTGATGTGGGTCAAGTCTTTGCTTGGTGAGCTTGGTCACCTTAAGAGTGGTGTGCAGAAAATATTTTGTGATAACCAGGCAGCAATCGCTATTTCTGCCAATCCTAAACATCATTTTAAAGCCAAACACATGGACATCAGACTCAGCTTTGTTAGAGAAAAAGTAGAAAACAAAATAATCAGTTTAGAGTACAGGCCAGATAGTGAGATGGTAGCAGATATGATGACCAAACCTGTGCCTTCCCCTAAGCTAATTTTCTGCAGGGAGAAGTGTGGTCTGAAATTAAAGATTGACTAGAAAATAAGGGGAGTGTAGAAATTAATGGTTTTTAAGTATTTTCTAGGTCTAAATAGAAACAAAGAAGCCGAGGCAGTCTACCTCTAACTTCTCTCTCCAACTCTCAAACTTGTCGCAGTCACTGAGAAATTGGAGAGGAAGCTAGAGCCATGGCTACCTAAGCTATCCTCAGGTTTACGGGAAATTTATATTAGTCTACGGATTAATTACTAAAAGGTATATGCCGGCGGCAGGATTTGATCCTGGTACCTGCCGGCCGACAGCTAGGAGATAGCCGGTAGCCTTAGCCGTTAAAGTCTAGTGGTACTGATGCATATTATATAGTACGATAATTATTTATACAAATACACGTAGAATAATTCATTTAACTATAACTATTTACGGGACACATAGATATGGAATTGTAAAAGTACGAATTGCGGTACGGATATGAAATCAATACCGCGCATTGATTTCGGAAGCGAAACAAATACCGCGCATGTATTTATTACGGCTACGATCAAAAACGAGTTTAATCGGACGGCCGGAAATTGCGCCGAGATCGCGGAAGGAGAATTCGGCGGTTTGTGGGCAGCGCCACATCGGATGACACGTGGCGATGTAACATTGGAGCGCGGCATCTCCGAGGATTTAAGGAGCGAATCCGGATACTCCACGTGTGGACATTTAGGCCATATCGTACAATATCCGTACATAAAGTACACCGGCAGTTGTACTTTTACGTACGGAACTGAAATCTGATTGGTTCCGTACATCAGTAGATAGAGTCTGTGAGAGGGATAGGACTTAGAAAAATTAGAAGATAGGACCCTCTCTCCCAGAGAGCTTCTGTACAAAAGGTCAACTTTGACCCTCCATAACTTACTGCTCAGGGGAGCAAATTCAGAGATTCTTTTTGCTATCGACTCAGGGGAGTCTTGTCTTCACAGGGGTGAAGTTGGTCAGCGTTTTTGTCTGCCAGGGTGTCAGTTATTTTTGCTTAAACACAAAGGGGTCAGGATTATCCTAGAGGCTTCTTGGAAGCTGTCCACTCTGAGGACTTATGGAGGTCTCAGAGTTACATCTTCTACTGCTTGTTTCTATTGTTATGAAAATGGTCATGGATACAGGTACTGTCCCAAGCTGAAAATGGCTAATGAGACAGGTTTATTCAGGCCGGGTTGGCAGCAAATTCAACATCTCAAAGGCTTTTTTGGAAATCCTACTCGTGGAAATGTTTCCATTTCAACTTCTACAACCGATACAGATGAGTCTTTGAGCTTTAATGAGCAAGACGAAGCGGAGTTATTTGCTGTGGCGGCAGCAATGGAGGGTCCCAAGGATGCAGGATGGATCATGGATACGCGAGCATTGGCACACATGTTCTGGAACAAGGGAGCTTTTACAAATCTGCAGCAAACGCCTCCAAAGAGTATATAATATGCTTGTGGGATGAGTGTTGAAACCTCAGCTCAGGGTGATGTATCTTTAATGGTAGATGTGGGGGGAAAATCAGTAGAGAGGACTCTTCACAATATTTTGTATGTTCCAAACTTTAAAAAGAATATTTTTTCTACATCATTAGTGGAAAGCAAAGGTTTTGAAGTCATTCTGAAAAGAGGTAGACAGGTTGTTAGCAAGAAAGGTAAAGTAGCGATAACAGGAACTAGAGATGCTAGCAAAATGTACCAGATAGACATGGCTGAATATAAGGAAAATGATGTTCTCTACTCAAGTGTCCAATCTGATAATGAGTTGTGGCATAAAAGATTAGGACACGTGAATTATGATAGTCTAAATAAAATGGTGAATTCGGGAAAAGTTGATGGAGGAAGTTGATGGAGTTTCTCTCATATCTCATCCTATAAAATCATGTGATGGTATTTCACTAGGCAAGATCCACAGATTACCATTTGCACAGGGACCACAGATCGGAAAGGGTATTGCGGTTAATCCATTCTGATGTTCTCGGTCCTTCACAAGTGGCGTAGGCAGGAGGCGTCCACTATATGGTCACATTTACAGATGACTACTCGAGGTACACCAAAGTTTACTTCATGCAACATAAGAGTGAAGTGTTTACTCTCTTCAAACACTACAAAGCGTGGGCGGAAAAGCTTCATGGAGTTCCAATCTTTGCGTTGAAGTCGGACAACGAGGGAGAATACACATAAAAGGAATTCCAAGAATTTCTCTTTCAGGAAGGTATCAGTCACACTCTTACAGTTCCATATACACTGGAATAGAATTGTGTTTTTGAGAGATTAAATAGGACAGTGACAAAGAGTGCTCGATCCATGCTTGCAGATAAAGGGCTAGATTTGAAATTCTGGGCTGAAGCACTTAACTGTGTTGTTTATATTAAGAAAAAAATTGCTTCTAGATCTGCTAGCACTACATGTTATGAGCTTTGGACAGGAGAAAAACCTGATGTTAGTCACTTCAAGATCTTTGGGAGCAAGTATTTTATTCTAGATACATCACTGGACAGATGGAAAACAAAGGCTAAATGCATATCTCGGATTTTCATGGGGTATGATGAAAATGCAAAAGGATATAGAGTTTTCGTATTTGAGAAACAGAAAGTGATTATTTCTAAGAATATCCAAATTGAAGATGAACAAGATTTCGTTGACCTTTTTAAAGTGCCAGATCAACCGGCAAAGCAAAAGCAGGAATATGTCATTTTTCACCATTCGCATTGAGTCTACTTTACACCAGCAAGTGGGACACCTCTTCCTTCAATTCCTTTGGTGCCTTCACAGGATGATTCCCGGCAAGCTATACCTCACGCAGAAGTAACTACTACACACTCTGTACCAGCTCCAATTACGGTTCAAACTAAACAAAAAAATCAGAGGTTGCCGACGATCTCAGCCTCTAAATTTCCGGGGGGGAAGAGATCTAGGAGCCGTCTATAAGCAAACTCTTGTTGAAATTTATAGATTTCTAGAGTATTTTCTAGGTTTAAATATGTTTTTATAAAAGGAAAAGAAAAGGACAAGACAGCTTGCCTCCACCTCCGCTCTCTAGCCCCCATACTTGTTGTAGTCACTGAAGGTTAGAGAGGGTGGTTGATCCATGGCTGCCTTAGCTCAACAAGCAGCTATTTTTAGTAGGTTACTAAAAATATACTTGACGGACCAGAGATTTGATCCCGCTACCTACAGTTCGTCAAGTTGGCCGGTAGCGGTCAGCTTTATCCTAATAGACTAGGACCAATGCTAAGTGCTATGGTTTGTGATAAACATATATATAGTTCGGGTGAATTGAATCCATTTAACTACAACTGTAGACGACATACATAGATTCAGTTTTAGAAAGTACGTCGTACAATGCTAATTCAAAACAGATACCACGCATTTTTCGACAACGAAACAAATGCCGCGCAAGTATGTATCACGGCTAAGATTGCGTTTCACATAAAATCCAACGGCGCACATCATCGCCGAAATCCCGGAGTGGTCACTTTGGCCTTTTGTGACGTGGCATGACCTAGAGCCATGTGGAGAGATGACATTCAGTCATAGGAATTCCGAGGACCGTACGGAGGAGTGAAAAGCGGACACGCGTCCGCGAAATAACCTTGTCGTACATAGGCCGTACAAAAGGTACATCGGCAGTAGTACTTTTTGTACGGTACAGTAATCTGATTTGTCCTTACTTCAGTAGATAGAAGTTATTGGAGAGAATCAGGACTTAGAAATTTTGGTAGGTAGTCACCTCTCCCTTTGAGAGTTTGTACAAATTGGCATTTTTACTACCTCATAACTTATCGCCTGGTTGGGAGTTTTCAGAGATTCTTTTTCCTACGGACTCAGGGGAGTCCACGCTGCACAGGGGTGCAATCAAATTGTCAATTTGCCTCCTTGAGCAGCAGTGGTTGTGGCTTGAAGTGGGTTAGTTAAATGCTATCTATAGGCTTCCTGTATTCTGTATTCCAATGGAGGATACATAATTGCAGGTTATGGGCCGACCCTCTAGGGTGCCCACCTTCAATGGATCTGGGTTCATCTATTGTGAAGCCATGATGATGGGAGCTTTGTGTGAAAAACGTTACTGGGGTATCGTCAGTGGACAAGTGAAACGTCCACCTTCGGGAACTCCACCAATATTTGGAGGAGTAAGGTTTCCTGCAACAACGGCTGCCTTAGCGGAGGAGGCAAATGATGGGGACAGCAGTGTGTCCAAAAAAGGGAAAGGGAAGGAGACACCCCTCACTCCTATTGCCATAGTATCGGGAGCGGCGACCGTGAAGACCGTAGAGAACGATACTCAAATGTGGGAGGATGTAAACATGGCTGCCAAGAACTTCATTCTGAGGCACCTCACTCAAGCTTTGGCCACTCGTCATCTTCATATTTACAAGGCCGAGGAGCTGTGGGTGAGTAATCTATCTACTAAAATAAACAACGAAAATTAATAAATAATAAGTGATTGTAATGTTAGTCAGCATTTGAGCTGATAATGATGTTTATGCAACCATCTGGGTCTTCGACTAAGGTGCTTGATCAAAAACAAAAAAAAGTACTTAAAGTAATCAACATATTCTAACCATTAATAAATATAGAAGAAAATATGTGTTTGTAGTGTTAGTCAGCCATCGAGCTGATAATGATGTTGTTCAATCATTTGAGTCTTTGGACTAAGTTGGTTGAACCCTAGTTAAGTTTGATGGTTTTTTTTTCTTATTTTTTTCTTTGTTATGTTTACATTTATTTCTTGCGTTTTTGTTATGTGATCAAGGTTGTATTGTGGTCATTTCTTTTGTTTGTTTTTTTTTTGTTTTATTTTTTTGTGATATTATGTATTGATAAAAAAAAAATGAAAATTAGACATGCAACACCTTAATATAAAATAAACAAAAACCATTTATATTCTGTTTAAACAAATAATGGTTGAATAATGTTAATGGTTTAATGTGTATTCTAGATTTAACATTAAAATATTTAATACTACATGATGTATTCAGTCCATTCATTCATATCGTTCATTAGATTGAAATCGAACGCTCAAATCAATGTGAAACTTTTACGCTTAATCAAACTTCCTACATGAGCGAAACGCGAATTAAACCATCCACTTGGCATCGTCATGGTCTTTACCATGTACAATGCGATAGTACAGTGCGTACCATGTACGAAAATCGTACGTGACGCCAACACTGAAATTACGATTCACCGCGAATCATAATTATAGTAAAGAATAAATTAGAGCAAAAAAACAAAAAAAAACAATTAGAGTTGTAAACGCTAATTATTGTGATATAACCTTTTCACAGAGGAAATTTATTCTACTTTATTTAAGTACTCTATACTAGTTTATGTCGACAATAATTATCCGTGCTGTAATTATAAACACTAAAATATTTAGACATACGAAAACCGTCAGCCCGTATATTTTGACGTTATTATGACGTTAGTACTATTTGTCTCATTGATATATACTAATTGTCTCAACTCATACTGTTGTCGTTTAACTATAAAATTTTCACATGTAAATTCATGTAAATGTTCACACGGGCGAGAATGTTGTCGACGGACGGAGATATGCGAACGGATTTTTTTCGATGCGATTTAATTTTTTTGTTTAGTGCAATTTCACATGCGAGCGCGATTCTATCAAATTGTTATTTGTACCTTTTTACTTATAAATTACAATTTTGCACAGTCAGACGTTGTCCGTACTCCACATTATTTAAAACGAACCTATATTAGGATTTTTTACGCTAAATAAACTTTACCTTAAATAGTATAATGAAAAAAATCGAATCATTTACTCTATTTAACGTGATATAGTCTAAATTTAAGGCGACCGAATTAGCGTTATTTACTCTAATTACGATTCGCTGTGTAGTGTACGGATATTGAGAACACGACAACGTGGCGTGATGTGACGAGATCGCACGCGCCATAATTAAAAGTGCGATACTGTACGTTACACCGCGCATCGTTATTAGTGTCAAAGTTTAAATAGTGTGGAAGTAAATATACCGTCATTGACGCTAATTAAGAATTTAAAAAAAAAAAAAAAAGGTGTATTCTAATTTCGGCGTTTATGCTAATTTGGGGACAGCAAAAATGGAATATTCGTCGTACGATTATATACATTAATATATGTATCCGTACAAAATATTAAAAATCGTACGCCGTCGTGAAATTTAAATATTCGTACATGTAAGACTAATTTACGTGTCAGAACAATCCCGTTTTTTTTGCGCACGATCCTATGCGTGCGCGTCTGATTTAACTCATTTTTTGTAAAATTTTCACTTGAAAAGGTACATTTATGTACGGTCTGACATCGACCGTACACCACACTATTTATATTTTATTGTAATTCGTCCTTTACGCTATTTTGTACGGTACCTTATTTAACGTCAAGGAAAAATTAAAATCATGTATCCTATTTGAGTAAAAAAATCAAAATTTTAAGAACCCAAATTAGTGTCGTTGACACTAATAACGATGCGCGGTGTACTGTACCGGTATTAATATCACGACACATCGTACGCCACGCCAACACTGAAATAACAGTAGTGTACGGAAATTGAGAACACGACAACGTGGCGTGATGTGACGGGATCGCACGCGCAAAAATTTAAAGTTCGATACTGTACGTTACTTCACCGGTATTGGTAACACGACATTTTGGCGTGTACGGATATTGAGAAAGCGACAAATCGGCGTGATGTACGGAATGTCCCGCGAGCAAATTTAGCGTACGATACTGTACGTTACTCAACCGGTATTGATAACACGACATTTTGGCGTGACGTCGATTTTGTCTGGACATTTATCATACCGCTACAACCACGTGAAATACAACAAATAGGATTGTACCACGTGTCTCTTTCCTTTGTCACCAAAGACGCCAATCCTAACTCAAAACCCTCAACGGCTCAAGATCTTACACAAAAACCATCGACGGTCAATTATCGTTGTCACCAGAGACGAAGGCGACTACAATGCTTTTCCCTTTTAGAAAAAGGGCAAAGCAAAAAAATGGAGCTATATAGTGTGAAAAGCCGATTACGGCCCGTCTTGAATCGGACATTCCGGTTACGACAAAGATAGATTTTTATGGACATCTGGTTCTATTTGTCCTCTACACCGCCAATCGCTATTAGCGTGTACGTTTGATTAGCATATACTATTATTTAGCGTGGTGTACGCTAATTGGGAATTTGGAAATTTTGGAAGAAATCGATTGCTCTAATTAAGAATTAGGGCGTTTTTTAAATAGTTTGGATAATTCTATTTGAGAATAAAAAAATAAAAATGCGGGACGGGATTAGCGTACACAACGCTAATAGCGATTGGCGGTGTACTGTACTGTACCTGTAAGTTTGTCACAGAGAAAAGTGTTAAGTGAGAAAAGATCGATAACGGTCGTTCTTGATTCGAACATTCCGTATACGACAAAAGTAGGTGACGATTCATGAGTTTCAGCTTTCATCTTTCAGCGTTGACCTTATCCGCTACAAGAAAATTCTCAGCAGCTTTAGAAAGTCGTATGTTAACAACTTTCAAACCCTAATAAAAGCATAAACGGCAAGTACAGTACTTTACGGACAGATTCCAAACAAAAGTTAAAGCGTCTGTGAAAGCGGGAAGTGAAAACTTTCTTTTCCTATTTTTGAAATTTCAGTCTCTTGCATTTTGAATATATTCTACAGAGATTCGTAGGGATTTGACCCAACAACCGTACATATACAGTACGAAATGTTGATAAATGCGTATAGGAGCCTTAGGGCGTGTCCCCATGTGTTCAAGTAAGGATTTTTTCCGTCGTTTACACAGAAAATGGGACTTCCTACTTGAAAATATTACGCCGTACGAAAAATGGGCAAAAACTCAAATGCATTTTGCGTCATCTTGGAACTTGAAAGGTACGGCGATTTGGAAGTATTATCATCGCGACCCACTTCCAGCTCATCTTCACACTTGCACTGAAATCAAATCGCTACCTGCTTTTAATCAAAATACTACCCTATTGACGAATAGAAAGCCTGGGTTGCACGCGTCAAAATTTTTCATTTGTAATACACAAAAAAAAATTGTTTGTCCGTTTGCTTATGTTGTCCACTTGTGGGCGTCTACAAATGTCATTTTGTAGACGTAGGCGATTGCTTATGTCGTTCACGTGTGGGCGTCAACAAGTGACAATTGGCGTCGACAATTGTCCCAGTATGTCAGGAGCTCTTTGCGGCATACAAATGTCCGCAGTTTGTTCCGAGCAGTTTGTTGGCGTCTACAGGTGTCGTAAGTATTGGCGACGTGTACAACTGCTACATATTCAAAATAATGAACGCGCAAGTAACGATTCACATAGGCACACTTTGAAAAGAACACCGTAAAATCAGCGCTAAATTCCAAAACAACGTTTCAAAATATCAGTTACATGGGGACACGCCCTTACATAAACTTAAATAAAATTCGTACATTTTTCCAAAACAATTAATTTTTTTTCCTTTTCATTTCCTTTGAAAAGTTTTACCGCTGCTTATGTTAATATTCCTGCTGCCCGATCGTTTCAGTACGGATCGAATAACTGCAATAATCAGCGGTCAACACAAATATCCAAAATAGAGACCAAACCGTCCAATTCCCTACCGGCCACCACTCCTTCCCGTGTGGCACCGGCAGCCGCCGAAAAATAAACTTGTCGGCACAAACGTGCCAAATAGTACGATCGTTAGCCGCCGAATATCCATCGCGTGAACTGTACGGAATTCCATACCGACAATTATTTCCGACGGGCAAATAATGGTCGGAAAAACTCCGCGCCCGAAATCGCATGTTCCCGACAATTTCGTTACTTCAATTAATTCCCGACAAATTCCTAAACCCTAGAAATCCCTCCGTACCGTCCGTACAATGCTGAGTTTATAAACCAACAACTTTTCAAACTCTCTTTCAACATTTAAAATTCCTTTTTGAGTTGAATTTTGACTTCTTGAGGAAGCAATTTTGAAGCTTTCTCTTTAAACTTCTTCCTCCCTGAGATTTTACTTTCTTACTATATTATTTTAAAAATCACTTCCACTTTCATAAAAACAAAGCAAACCAAAAAAGAGATTTCCAAAAATAGTGCAACCCGCTCTCTTCCACCTTCACTCCCATCCCATTGGTCGATTCCCCGCCACGTGGCGACGCGTACCGCCAAATTCCGACAGCTGGCAGCGCCATGTCACTGCAATCCCGCCAGCTGGCACTCGCGCTAATAATCCTCTCCTCTCTCCTCCCTGCCCTCTTCCTCGGAGCCGACGCCCTCCTCCCCACCTGGACTGCCTCCAGCCAATCCCGCGCCGCCACGTCCGACTCCGAACCTTCCACCCTCTCTCGCCTCGCTGGCACTCTCCGATTGGGCCGCCATCCTCCCGGAGTCGGCCGCCACCCGCCAGGTGTCGGCCGCCACCCCCCGGGAGTCGGTCACCATCCCCCCGGCGTAGGGCATCACTCGCCACGTGGCACGCCCGGAACACCTCCGACTGCCCGCGGCCGGCATCCGCCAGGTGTCGGCCGGCATCCGCCGGGCGTCGGGCACCACCCGCCGGGAGTCGGCCATCACCCGCCGGGAGTCGGGCGCCATCCTCCGGGCGTGGGCCACCACCCGCCGGGCGTCGGGCGCCACTGCCGCAGCAACGCGAGTCAGTGCCTCGACGCGGCCAAGAATCCCGCGCTCGACCCGACATACGACCAGTACGACCCCACGGCCACCGTCTGCTGCCGGTCCGGCTCTCTCTCTCTCTCTCTCTCTCCCCCCTCTCTCGGTCTCTCTCTCTCTCTCTTTTCCTCTCTATTTCCCTCTCTCTTTCCCTCTCTCTTTTCTCTCTCTCTTTTCTCTCTCTCTTTCCCTCTCTCTCTTTTCTCTCTTTTTCCCCAGTTTTTCGGCTCTTTTCCTTGCCTCTTCTCGTTCCCTCTTCCTCCTGTGCTGACGTGTCTCCGTGCGTGCTGACGTGGCAGGGCCAAGTGCGTGAGTCTGGTGAACAGCCGCAAGCACTGCGGCGTGTGCTTCAACGCCTGCCAGCTGGCGGGCGTGTGCTGCACCGGAAGCTGCGCGGATCTTTCCTCCGACATCGACAACTGCGGCGCTTGCGGCACCCGCTGCGCGCCAGGTGCCCTCTGTACGGCCGGCGTCTGTAGGGGGACTACGGGGAGTGAGGAGGAGAGGGAGGAGGGAGGAGGAGGGAGGGAGGAAGGAGAGGTCAACTGGAGGTGGAGAAGGGGAGACAAGGGAGAGCCTTGGAAAACAAAAAAAACAGTCATCATAAAAACTGGAAAATTTCGTTTCGGCGCCAACGAGTAGTTTGACCAAAGAATAAGGAAGCCGTTGACTTTTTTCGGTAAAATTTCCGATTTTTTTTTAAGTCGGAGAGTTTCCGTGTTTCATGGAAAGGAGAGTTTTTACTTTCCAACAAAATAAAACAGCTCAATAAATGGATGTTCTAAATCCCCTTTTTTGGGAAACCTTTTTGGTCACCAGAAAGATTATTTTAATATCCAAAAAAACAAAAGTTGCTGCATTCAAGAACATTGAAACCTTTTATTCCATACCAGAAGAGGTTTAATAGCTGAATTATTTGATAAAATTGGCCCCAGTTGTTTCAGAATAGCTGCTCGAAAGCGTGAGATTATCAATTTCAGCTAGTTTTCCCCTTTCGGAAACATTTTTTTATTCCTTCCTGGTCAATTTTCAAGATGATATTATAAAAAGAGAAAGGTAGTAGAGCTTGGAATGCAGAACTTTTTTTTGAAATTATGTGAATACATTTAGTGGAGGACAAACTGACAAAATGTAGAAATTGGGAAGAGTTACCTCAATTGGTGTGGATAAGAGTGGTTTGGTTCTTTCAATTTTGAAGAGAAGAAAAAAGAGTTCGAATTATGTATCAAAGGATGCCGACAACCACGAAAAAATTTTAGGAGATAATTTTTTATTTTAGGATTCGTTGGTTGTTTGTTCGTTTATTCCTTACATTGTAAGGCACTCATCAATGTTTATAAACCAAATAACATTGTTTCTTTTATGTTGATGTCTTTTCTTGATTTAGTGTCAGTTCAATGAATGTTATGTTTTTTTAAGTAAAATAAAATAATTTCATTCTTTCTTTCGTGTGCCTGACTTTATTTCGACAATGTATTAAAGTTCAATGTAATGAACTTAGTAAAATTGACATTATGCTAGTTTTTTTCAATCAGATTTATCATTAGTTTTTTTTATCATTTTCCATTCTCCTGTTGTATTGTCATGTTGTAGTGTATGTAAATTTGTCACAATAATCTGTGCCAATATCCTCCATTGATCGTACATGTAATTTTCCGAGAAAAAAAAGTCCCATAATTTACCCAGAGTTGCAGTTTAAGAGTTTTAAGTTCTTTTTTTTCCGGTGTTTTTTATTCGTGTATATTTGGTGTGGACTAATAGAGTACTCCATGAATCGTTACTAGCGTTAAGAAATATACTCTCTTGGATATAATTAAGTGATATTAATTCTATTTTAGATTTGAACAATGTGGCCCATTTCTTACTGCTTACCAAATTAGCGTAATGAAAAAAAAAATAGTATTATACGTTATTCATATTCAAGGGCCAAAATTTCAGCACCAATTTAGTGTTATTACTTATTGTTAGAGCTATAACGGTTCACGGTGTAGTTCCGAAATCAACACAGAATTCAACATTTTGTAAATTTGTGCCACATTATTTTGGAAATGTTGAAACATTTTGATACTTAAAAAACCAAATCTAAAAAATCTTGGAACATTGTGAAACCTTTTAAAGAGATTCAGGAATATTTTAAACACCTTGAACGTTTTGAAAATTATCTGAAACATTTTGGAAGTCAAACATTTTTACAACAATTTGAAAGACGTTAAAATAAATATAAAAAAAAAAAAATTATCACTTAGGATATTTTGGAGCATTTAAAACTTACCTAGACATTCTGAAAAAAATGTAGTTAGACCATTCAGCAACATACTAAAATATTATGAGATACAATTGTGAGACATTTTTAAGCCTGAGAGTGAAAACTGCCTAAACTTAATAACAAACATTGAGAAAAGTTATGAATTTCAATTACAAGGGTTAATCTTGAATTATAATCCACAGGATAAAACTTATAGCTCATTTATACCCTTTACGATGGACTTTTACTGCTATTTTTTTCTTTTTTTTAAAGGAAAATTGGAGTAAATCAAGTTTCAATTTTGTACATCAGTTGATGTGGAAAACAAAAAACAAAAGCTCCCATGGAACACCGTGTATCGCTATAAGTGTTGATGTTTTTTCCTCCACTTAAAACCTCTTTTCTTCGTACACACGTCCAATTTTTGATTGGAGACCAACAATCGGAAGGCGAAAATCTCGCCTTTCAATCGCAACCGTCGGATTAACGATCCGACAATACTTTAGTGCTTTTGCGAATCGACGAAGGGGGAAAGTATATGTTTGGACGTTTGCATGTATGAAAAGAAAAAGAACCCTAAAAAACCTCCTGAAAAGATCAAAACTCTATAAAATTACTAAAAGCCTTTATACTTTAAGGAACTAAGAAACCTTAATATCTTAATACCTTAAAACCTTAAGACCCTTTATGAGTGGTATATCTTGGCCATTGAAGAGACAGGTCAAACATTACATAACAGGTAAAGTTTTTGGAAATAAGATGAAAAAGAAAGTGGTTTTACACTACCATCCCAATAAAACAAGCAGTTATCAAATTCTTGAATAGCAATTAAACAATTATACTGTTGTACAAAAAAAAAAAATCTTGCCCTAATCGAGTATTTTACCATATGCACCATAATTTCATAATGCTACTATCCCACCATATTTACCCCTATGGAAATTCCAAAAGTCTTGTAATTTTGACAGATAAATAGCTAAACGAGTTGAATTAAAATCAACAATGAATTAGGATTTTGCTAATTGTAAATCTCAAAAGTCTCGCAATACCCTTTATAGTGATATTTCGTGTGTCCAGAACGGGCAACAAAACGAAAGGAAGAGTAAAACAACAACAACAAAAAAAAAATGGGGACAAATCTTAAAAGATTAAAACCTTGCAAGTGGGAGAGAATTAACAAAATTTAATTTGGACGGTAACATTGGGACTATAGATTTTATTTTTAATGTCACGTTTTTGATAATTATATTTATGCTGCTATTCAAGTGATTGCTATGTCCAAGTGATGCCCAATCAGAAAAGAAAAGAAAAAAAACCTATTTCCAAATCGATGGGTTATTAAGCCATAATATTTATAATTAGTAGTATCATAAATATTGCAGCTATTCAAGGCTTGTGTTAGCTAAATTGAATGCAATTCAACTTCAAAATTTCAATACCTCAATTTCAAAAAGAATCTAGATTACAAAGAAATTAGAATTTGCAAACATATTCGATGTTCCAAAAAGTTCTAAATTGTTTCGGAATTTCAGGATATTGTTAACATTGTAATTATTTTATTTGTCTTGCTCCAACATTTCCATAAATTTCTAATGTTTCAAATGCTCCAAGGGTTCTGAAGATTTCCCACGTGTCGAATTGTAAATGGTTTATATAATACAAATGTTTTAAATTTGAATTTCCCAATGTCCACATGTTTCAAATTTTCCTCTTTTGACTAGTGTTCAAATTGGTTGCAAATTTTCTAAAATGATTCAAATGTCCTGAATGCTCCAACGGTTTTAAATATTTAAATTTACATCATAGGATGCAACATGCTCCATAAAAATACACTAGTTTCAAATTGTTTCGCTGAAAAATCAAACAATCAGACTTGCAAATATAGCGTGAAAAATGTAGCCATTGTATAAAATGATCAATAAAGAAAAGAAATTATACCCAGAATATAAAACCAAGTGATAACAAATTGGTAAAAAACCAAATTGAAAAAACTCAAAAAACATATGCATCCATGCAAAGTGATCAAAAAAGATAATCGATGCAGAAGACATTATCCGTTGGAAACAAATTTTATTGGCATTGATGGTAGCCCGAAAAACAAAAGAACTCCAAACCTTATTTGTGGTCATGGGAATCCTTCAATTCTAATTTTTTTTCCTCCAAATTCTAAAGTAACAAACCACTCATCCACACCAATTGAGGTAACTCTCCCCATTTTTTACATTTTTTCAGTTTCTCCTCCACTAAATGTATTCACACAATTCCAAAAAACTTCTACAATTCAAGCTCTACTACCTTTTACAATTTAGAATCTCTTCTAAAAACTTGACCAGAAGGAAATAAAACAATGTTTCCGAAACGAGAATACTAGGCGAAATTGATAATCGCACACTTTCAAACAGCTATTCTGAAACAAATGGGGCCTAGTTTATCAAAAATTCAGCTACTAAACCTCTTTTGGTATGAAATAAATGGTTTCAATGTTCTTGAATGCAGCAAATTTTGATTTTTTGGAGTTCAAAATAATCTTTCTGGTGACCAAAAAGGTTTTCCAAGAAAGGGGATTTAGGAAATCCATTTATTGAGCTGTTTTATTTTGTTGGAAAGTAAATACTCTCCTTTCCATGAAACGCGGAAACTCTCCGACTTAAGAAAAAATCGGAAATTTTACCGAAAAAAGTCAACGGCTTCCTTATTCTTTGGTCAAACTACTCGTTGGCGCCGAAACGAAATTTTCCAGTTTTTATGAACTGTTTTTTTTGTTTTCCAAGGCTCTCCCTTGTCTCCCCTTCTCCACCTCCAGTTGACCTCTCCTTCCTCCCTCCCTCCTCCTCCCTCCTCCCTCTCCTCCTCACTCCCCGTAGTTCCTACAGACGCCGGCCGTACAGAGGGCACCTGGCGCGCAGCGGGTGCCGCAAGCGCCGCAGTTGTCGATGTCGGAGGAAAGATCCGCGCAGCTTCCGGTGCAGCACACGCCCGCCAGCTGGCAGGCGTTGAAGCACACGCCGCAGTGCTTGCGGCTGTTCACCAGACTCACGCACTTGGCCCTGCCACGTCAGCACGCACGGAGACACGTCAGCACATTCACGGATGACATCAGCAAAATGCGACGACCGGAAAACCACATGACACGTCAGCAAAAAGGCACCAAGCAACGTCAGGACCGAGCTTGAAAGCCTAGACCGCCACTTCCCACACTGCTGACGTGTCACGCCGCCACCAATTTGACATGTCAGCACACACACCGGCGAATAATTTTTGAAGCAGAATAGGCGAGGGAAGGAAGAAGAGGGAAGGAAGAAGAGGGAAGGAAGAAGAGGGAAGGAAGAAGAGGGAAGGAAGAAGAGGGGAGGAAGAAGAGGGAAGGAAGAAAAGGGGAGGAAGAAGAGGGAAGGAAGAAGAGGGAAGGAAGAAGAGGGAAGGAAGAAGAGGGGAGGAAGAACAGGGAAGGAAGAAAAGGGAAGGAAGAAGAGGGAAGGAAGAAGAGGGAAGGAAGAAGAGGGAAGGAAGAAGAGGGAAGGAAGAAGAGGGAAGGAAGAAGAGGGGAGGAAGAAGAGGGAAGGAAGAAGAGGGAAGGAAGAAGAGGGAAGGAAGAAGAGGGAAGGAAGAAGAGGGGAGGTAGAAGAGGGAAGGAAGAAAAGGGGAGGAAGAAGAGGAAGGAAGAAGAGGGAAGGAAGAAGAGGGGAGGAAGAAGAGGGGAGGAAGAAGAGGGAAGGAAGAAGAGGGAAGAAAGAAGAGGGAAGGAAGAAGAGGGGAGGAAGAAGAGGGGAGGAAGAAGAGGGGAGGAAGAAGAGGGAAGGAAGAAGAGGGAAGAAAGAAGAGGGATGGAAGAAAAGGGAAGAAAGAAGAGGGGAGGAAGAAGAGGGAAGGAAGAAGAGGGAAGGAAGAAGAGGGAAGGAAGAAGAGGGGAGGAAGAAGAGGGAAGGAAGAGGAGGGAAGGAAGAAGAGGGGAGGAAGAAGAGGGAAGGAAGAAGAGGGAAGGAAGAAGAGGGAAGGAAGAAGAGGGAAGAAAGAAGAGGGGAGGAAGAAGAGGGAAGGAAGAAGAGGGAAGGAAGAAGAGGGAAGGAAGAAGAGGGAAGGAAGAAGAGGGAAGGAAGAAAAGGGGAGGAAGAAGAGGAAGGAAGAAGAGGGAAGGAAGAAGAGGGAAGGAAGAAGAGGGAAGGAAGAAGAGGGAAGGAAGAAGAGGGAAGGAAGAAGAGGGAAGAAAGAAGAGGGAAGGAAGAAAAGGGAAGAAAGAAGAGGGGAGGAAGAAGAGGGAAGGAAGAAGAGGGAAGGAAGAAGAGGGAAGGAAGAAGAGGGGAGGAAGAACAGGGAAGGAAGAAAAGGGAAGGAAGAAGAGGGAAGGAAGAAGAGGGAAGGAAGAAGAGGGAAGGAAGAAGAGGGAAGGAAGAAGAGGGAAGGAAGAAGAGGGGAGGAAGAAGAGGGAAGGAAGAAGAGGGAAGGAAGAAGAGGGAAGGAAGAAAAGGGAAGGAAGAAGAGGGGAGGAAGAAGAGGAAGGAAGAAGAGGGAAGGAAGAAGAGGGAAGGAAGAAGAGGGGAGGAAGAAGAGGGAAGGAAGAAGAGGGAAGAAAGAAGAGGGAAGGAAGAAGAGGGGAGGAAGAAGAGGGGAGGAAGAAGAGGGGAGGAAGAAGAGGGAAGGAAGAAGAGGGAAGAAAGAAGAGGGAAGGAAGAAAAGGGAAGAAAGAAGAGGGGAGGAAGAAGAGGGGAGGAAGAAGAGGGAAGAAAGAAGAGGGAAGGAAGAAGAGGGAAGGAAGAAGAGGGAAGGAAGAAAAGGGAGGGAAGAAGAGGGAAGGAAGAGGAGGGAAGGAAGAAGAGGGGAGGAAGAAGAGGGAAGGAAGAAGAGGGAATGAAGAAGAGGGAAGGAAGAAGAGGGGAGGAAGAAGAGGAAGGAAGAAGAGGGAAGGAAGAAGAGGGGAGGAAGAAGAGGGAAGGAAGAAGAGGGAAGGAAGAAGAGGGAAGAAAGAAGAGGAAGAAGAGGGAAGAAAGAAGAGGGGAGGAAGAAGAGTGAAGGAAGAAGAGGGAAGGAAGAAGAGGGAAGAAAGAAGAGGGGAGGAAGAAGAGGAAAGAAAAAAAGAGGGAAGGAAGAAGAGGGAAGAAAGAAGAGGTAACGGAAAGAGGGGAAAAAGAGAAAATAGAGGGAAATAGAGGGAAAAGCGAGAGGGAAAAGAGAGAGACGGAGAGTGAGGGAGAGAGAGAGAGAGAGAGAGAGAGAGAGAGAGAGAGAAGGGAGAGAGAAGAGAGAGAGAGAGAAGGAGAGAGAGAGAGAGATAGAGAGACAGAGAGAGAGAGAGAGAGAGAGAGAGAGAGAGAGAGAGATAGAGATAGAGAGAGAGAGAGAGAGAGGGAGAGAGAGGGAGAGAGAGAGAGAGACAGACCGGCAGCAGACGGTGGCCGTGGGGTCGTACTGGTCGTATGTCGGGTCGAGCGCGGGATTCTTGGCCGCGTCGAAGCACTGACTCGCGTTGCTGCGGCACCGGCGCCCGACGCCCGGCGGGTGATGCCCGACTCCCGGCGGGTGGTGGCCCACGCCCGGAGGATGGCGCCCGATGCCCGGCGGGTGGTGCCCGACTCCCGGCGGATGCCGGCCGACACCTGGCGGGTGTCGGCCGCCGGCAGTCGGAGGTGTTCCGGGCGTGCCACGTGGCGGATGGTGCCCTACGCCGGGTGGATGGTGGCCGACACCTGGCGGGTGGTGGCCCACTCCCGGAGGGTGATGCCCGACACCTGGCGGGTGATGCCCGACTCCGGGAGGATGGTGGCCGACTCCGGGAGGATGGCGGCCCAATCGGAGAGTGCCAGCGAGGCGAGAGAGCGTGGAAATTTGGGAGTCTGACGTGGCGGCGCGGGATTGGCCGGAGGCAGTCCAGGCGGGGTTGAGGGCGTCGGCTCCGACGAGGAGGGCAGGGAGGAGAGAGGAGAGGATTATAATCGCGAGTGCCAGCTGGCGGGATTGTGGCGACATGGCGCTGCCAGCTGTGGCAATTTTGGCAGTACACGTCGCCACGTGGCGGGGAATCGACCAATGGGAGTGAAGGTGGAAGAGAGCGGGTTGCACTATTTTTGGAAATCTCTTTTTAGGTTTGCTTTGTTTTTATGAAAGTGGAAGTGATTTAAAAAAAAAAAATGAAAGAACATTGTAAGAAAGTAAAATCTAAGGGAGGAAGAAGTATAAAGAGAAGCTTCAAAATTACTTCCTCAAGATGTCAAAATTCAACTGAAAAAGGAATTTTTAATTTTGAAAGAAAGTCCGAAAAGTTGATGGTTTATGAACTCAACATTGTACGGACGGTACGGAGTATTTTCTAGGGTTCGGAAAATTGTCGGGAATTAATAAATGAAGTAACGAAATTGTCGGGAACATGCGATTTCGGGCGGAGTATTCCGAACCATTATTTGCCCGTCGGAAATAATTGTCGGCTGGAATTCCGTACAGTACACGCGATGGATATTCGGCGGCTAAGAGTTGTACTTTCTGTACGTTTTTGCCGACAAGTTTTTCGTTCGGCGGCTGCCGGTGCTATCCACGTAGGAGTGGTGGCCGATAGAGAATTGGACGGTTTGGTCTCTATTTTGGTTTTTTTTTGTCGACCGTTGATTATTGCAGTCGATTGGTCCGTACGGAAATGATCGGGCAGCAGGAGTATTATTAACATAAGCAGCGGTAAAACTTTTCAAAGGACAGGAAATAGAAAAACATTAAGTTGTTTCGGAAAAAAGTACGAGTTTTATTTAAATTATGTGAGGTACGAATGTCCGGTCAAATCCCTACGAATCTCTGTAGAATTTATTCAAAATGCAAGAAACTGAAATTTCAAAAATAGATAAAGAGAATTTTCACTTCCCGCTTTCACGGACGATTTAATTTTTTTGGAAGCTGTCCGTACAGTACAGTACTATTACTGTACTTTCCGTTTCTGCTTTTATTAGGGGTTGAGAGTTGTTAAGATACGATGTTCTAAAGCTGCTGAAATTTTTCAAACAGCGGATAAGGTCAACGCTGAAACATGAGTCGTCACCTACTTTTGTCGTATACGGAATGTTCGAATTAAGAACGACCGTTATCGACTTTTCTCACTTTGACACTTTTTTCTGCCACAAGTGTGGTACACCGCCAATCGCTATTAGCGTAGAAGTTTCTTTAGCGTATACGAATAACTAGCGTGGTTTACGCTAATTGGGAATTTGGAAATTTTCGAAGAAATCGTTTACTCTAATTAGGAATTAGGTATTTTTAAATAGTATTGATAATTCTATTTGAGAATATATATAAAAAATAGCGGGACGGAATTAGCATACACAACGCTAATAGCGATTGGCGGTGTAGAGGACAAAGTTAGCCAGCTGTCAGTAGAATCTATATTTGTCGTATCCAGAATGTCCGATTCAAGACCGGCCGTTATCGGCTTTTCACACTATATAGCGCTTTTCTCTGTGACAAGAATAGGACAAAACGACAAAGTGTACCAACTCTGCGTGAACTTTATCGTGTTGTTCGAGCTTTATGCTGGAAGATTATTATTATTCTGTACGAACTTTATATAAAAGTACGATATCGTAATAGTAAATACAGTACTTACCGTACTAAGTAACATTGAGAGATTTTTTCGCCATTTTTCAAGATTGAGCGGGCACATGCGAATCTGCGCCTACCTTTTTGAATCGCTCCTAGGGCCTATGACTTTGGAATTTGGATTACTCATTACTGTAAATTTGGATTTAGTGAAGATTCTTCGTACTATTTTTCACAAGTGTTCCAATGTACGAAAAGTCGAAAACGAAATCGTTACTTAATTCTTCGTTAGGGTACTTTCGCATGTAACCGAAACTTTAATCTTATAACTTTGTTTTTAGCGAAGATTCTCCGTACTACTTTCAGAGCATTCGGATGTAAACCCAAATAACGTGTTACTTTAAAATTGTGACTCACGCAGACGTGAACGAAACAATGTGACAGGTGATGTGGTACCCAAAATGATGTGAAACTTCAACTCGGCTTCAAATTGAGACGTCCAACCGCACGCTGTACAATCTTTGTGACTTCGGGACATTGTCGACGTGGAGGCTTTCAACACACTGCCGTACTTGCGCTCACCTATTCCACAGAACGCCCCTCTCTTCTCTGCCGTGTCGTGTCTTTGTACTTTCCACCACCCTTCTTCGCCATCCTTGCAAAAACGGGTACAAAGCATATTAACATAGTGTATTCAAATAGGGAAGGAGGACAAACATTTACGGACTTCTATGCAGCTATATAAGTTCAAACATGCATGTGACATTGCCAAATGTTGTTGGGTATTTTAATATATCATTTTAACTGTAAAACAGTTTGCAATGTGAAGTATTTTCTTATATTCAGTTTAACGCACTATTTCTATGCTGTAATCGACTTATTATAATTGTTACTACACCAACAATCTGAACTTTTTTTTTTCAGTTCATTACACAGTGTTTACACTATTTTTAGGTTGTTTTCGACTTATTATAATTGTTTCTAAACCCAACAATCTGAACTGTATTGTTTTTTTCAGTTCACTGCACAGTGTTTACACTATTTTTGGGTTGTTTTCGACTTATTATAGTCATCTCAACATCTATATGAAACGCAAGTGAAATTAACATAGATAAACCAAAAAGGTGGAATTGGAATATAACATTAAAAAAGGTCTACTCGATGTTAGAAACAATGTATGGATTTTAACATTAAAAGTGGCCAATATATTTCAGGGCGGATCAAGAACAAAAGATGAAATATTTGCTGATGATAATCCAAAAATTGACATATAGTCCATATATAATCCAAAAATAGATATAGATATAGATTTATATATATATATATATATATATATATATATATATATATATATGCTGTCTGCATCTGTCACAAATACATATATATAGACATATATACAGATGTATATGTATGTACTTGGTCGACAGGCAGTCAAGCAGGCGGTTGGCAAACATATTATAGATATCATACTATTATGTATATCATGACTATATATACAACTCTATATGTATAGTTGCACCTCTCTCTATATATATACATGTACACACACACATTAATATGCAAAAATACACATGTTATATAAACAAGTTTTTGAATTTAAACGGACGCGATTGGAGCTGACGCACCGGAGTGGTCATTTGGCGGTTTGTGAGCCAATGTCGGTGGATGACACGTGGCAAGCCATAAGTGGATGGCGGATATTACGGGAAG
The DNA here is from genome assembly GCA_037447655.1 of Zygnema cylindricum. Taxonomy (NCBI): domain Eukaryota; kingdom Viridiplantae; phylum Streptophyta; class Zygnematophyceae; order Zygnematales; family Zygnemataceae; genus Zygnema; species Zygnema cylindricum. Next base: position 45,148 of record JBBHKE010002896.1, read on the forward strand.
AGCGACCATGGTTGAGGAATAGACAAATGTCAACGGGACGACCATGTCGTACTATGACTGTACAAGAGGTACCGCGACAACTGTAATTCTTGTACTTTACAGTATTCTAATTGGTTGAGTATAGTAGTAGTAGGGGGCTTAGAGAGGGAATTAGAACTTAGACATTTTTTTTTAGGCACCTCTCTCTTTGGGAGACCTTTTGTATTTATAGGCCATCTTTGGAGGGCCATAACTTAAAGCTCAAGGGAGCAAATTCAGTGATTTTTTTTGCGTTCGACTCAAGGGAGTCAAGCCCAATATATTTGCGTGCCAATGTGGCACTTATTTAGTGGGAAAGTCAAATGGGTAAATATTATCCTAGAGGCTTCATATAAGCTGGATATTCTGTGGGCCAATGGAGGTCACGAAATTACACATGTTTATTAGCGCTCTAAACAATAAATCATTCAATAACTAATATAAGAAAAGCTTTCGTTTGACAAATTATAATTTTGTGTGTCCTAACCAATCAGTTGTCAAAATTGACAAGTTCGACATTCCACTCGTAAAATGTAGAAATAAGTGATTTCTAAGGTATTTTCTAGGTCTAATAAACAAAAAAAATAGGCTAGGTAAGTAAGTTCAACTTGACTCCTAATCTCTCTCAAGTCCCCATACTTGTTGTAGTCATTGAAGACTACTGAGAGAGATGGAGACATGGCTGAGGGAGGAGAAGGAAGGAAGATAGGGGAGAGTAAGAGTGACAAAGTCACTGTTTACCAAAATGGTGAGTCCGCAAGACTTGAACCTTTGATCGGCAGAGCTAGGTGTAGCCGTTCGCTCTAGCTGGTTAGTCGTAGGATCGCTGGAGTATATAGGATATAATAGCTACTTTAGAATGTCGCGGTATGATAAGTCATTTAACTGATTATATGGACTTAGTGTAGAATACTTACAATTGAACGATCCCTCCTACGAAACAAATATACCGGACATTTGTTTGGTCTACCTACATTGAAAGCCGGTCTACATCGGATTGCTCACATTCAAGCCAACATGGCAAATGACCAAATTGGCGGTTTTGGTCGTAACGTTATCGGATGACACGTTGCTTTTCAGTTGAATTCCCAGAGTACATTAGAACAAGTGAGAAGTCGACAGGTGTTTGCCACTCAGCCAGGTCATACAACGATCGTACAGAAAGTACTACAGCTTGTGTCCCTTACTCTACGATACAGTCATCTGATTGGCTAGGTACTTCACTAATAGAGGGTTTAGAGAGGGGATTTAGGACTTAGAAAATTATGAGGCAGCCGCCTCTCTTCTAGTGAGCTTGTATACAAAAGGTCAACTTTGACCTCAAAGAATTAATTGCTCAGTTGAGCAAATTTGGAGATTTATTTTGCGTCTGACTCAAGCCCTCACAAGGGTGAAATCAGGCCGTCACAAGGGTGAAGTTAGTCAGATCTATTGGGGTTCATAGTGCCTATGATTGTTTGGCAAAGTAGCAAAGTTGTTTTTATCCTAGAGGGCTTCTAATGGTCTGCCAATTATGTGGGTCAATGGCGACCATAGAATTACATAAAGAGCATTATGGTTGGTCTTTGTAAGTGTAAATGTACTCAGTGTAACAATTTTTTTGTTGTATGGTTTCTTTTAAAAATAAAAGGCAATAAACGAATATTGCCTAATGAAGTGTCATAATCGACATTGGTGTATGGCTTTTCGAGGATTTTACTCTCTTTATTTATCCAAATTTTAGTTTTTTTCACGATACACGTAACCAAGGGGTTTTTGCAAAAAAATATAATATAAAAAAAAATGACCTAAAGAGCATTAACTTCGATTTGGCCAAAGGCGGATTCCGACTGATAATCAATTTTGGCTCCCCTATTGTCTAAGTCAGTTGTAAAGGGTACTTCAATCGCGTTCTCGAATACAATTGTGGACCCTTCATTTTATACTAAAAACATAAAAGACAAAGTCATTATAAATGAAATGATAAGCGGAACGATCTGAAATATTTTTTTTATGGGCTTTCCACCAAGTTCTATCATCACTTCCACTTCCCCTTTTGTTAGAGACACTTATGTTAGACCCATTATTGATGTAGATCTTAGTCGGGCATGTTGTCTAAAATCACACGGAAATTTTTAAGTTTCCGTGGATGCTAGCCAGATCACATGTATTTAAATTGCACCCACCTCTCAAAACTCCTAAGGCATTGTACATTTTAATGATGATCCACTCATTAATATGTAGTGATGTCCTCCTCTTTTTTTTCTATAGTCGATGCCAAAGGTGTTCTTGTTGTTGGATGCGACCTTGTTTTCGTCTCTATCGAGTTTTAATGTTATTGTTTCGCAAGTTTTTGTTTAAGAAAAACATTGGTATATTCATGTTCTTACTTCTTATAAAGGCAACATAGCTTGGAGGGTTATTTTTCCTTGGGGTTTCGTAAATGACAAACACTAAAATTTACATGAAATTGCTCTAATATGAAATGACAAGTGATTTATTATTTGTAGTTTTATAAAGACTTATTGGGTTGTTTTTGTTAATGTTTAAATTGCGCATTAAGTGCACACATAAAGGGGTTTTTCTAGTTTAGCTATCTAATGAGCTTCCTCTAATTTTTTTTTGTGATAGCTAATTGATAACTTTTTTTGACACGGTAAGACCCACAACATTAGACTGAATCCAGCTACATTGTTTGTTTTATCGTACTTGTTAAAATTCGACATTCATATGATATTCGTTTCAGCAATAAAAACGAAGGGATAATCTTGGGGATACTCTTCTTGCATTAAATGACGTAATAAATAATATTAAAGGTTATAGTCGCAAACTTACAATTAATCCTCACGTAATTGACAACATAGATCTTGAAAATAATTAAACTTTGCAATTGAACATGACAATGTGGCTACATCGCGGCTAATGACTTCCAAACCTCGTGAATTTCAATCATGAGATGAGACATTGTAAATATTCGATCATGGTTTGCTTTAAAACATCGACTATACGAGTCTCTTTGGGCTATTGTCCATCAAACGTTTTTAGTAATCGTAGCGACACGTTCATTGGGTGTAATCATTTTACCACTTATCCATCAAGACGTGCCATCAGTGCACGTATCGCATACGTGCTTTACAACAACTTATACCACGTTGTTTTTTGTTCAGACGCAGAGAATAGTAAAATATTTTAAGAGCACAAAATTTGAACGTCTTAACTATACGGACGAACGTAATTTAAGATTTGTTGAAAACGTATCAAATTGTAACATATACAACTGCGTACTTTATGACTGTACAAATTGAGACATCACATTTCCGCGAAGGTCAATGGATGGCAAAAAGAGCGTTAGAGGATATCCACCGAGAAAGTTTTTTTTGTCGGTTTTGGTGGATTTGAATCCACCTTTTTCGAAGGCAAATGGCCATTGCCAATTCTCAGGTTTTCATCGCTTGTCCATCGTGGATTCTATCTTTTATTTCCAAGTGTACCAACCGAACACGTCCAATGTGTGGCAATAGATGACACTAGCCATAAAGTGGATAGAATGAGCGTTTGCGTCGAAAACACAAAATTGGATGATAAAATTTGTGGCCCCTAAGTTTAGTGTTGTACCGGATATGAAATTATAATTGAACAAATCGACAATAGTGTAGATTAACGCCCGAGTTTTGGATTAATCGAAATCTTTCCGTACCGGATTTATGTACAATCATCACACAGATGAAAACAAAATTTCGCGCATCGCCGATTCTCATGTGTGATCCCGATACATCTTTGTAACCGGTCGTTGTTTAGAACTTTAGGTTTCGACGTAGTCAATGAACAGGGGAGGCTTAAACACTTAAGATTTACCGGACATCATTGCTCTCGTGTGATTTCATTTCGAACTTCCGTACATTTCAAATATTGGTACTAGTGTAGGGTATCGAGGACCTTTTGCCGATATTCAATATATATCCAATTTTAGGTATCCCATATTCAATATAAGCGATATATTGAAAATAAAAACATCGCGATATATCACCAATATATCGCCAATATATCGTATCGTCGATATATCGAGGCATTAAAAAAATATGAAATTTTTAAAAGGTCTCCAAAGTCACGTGCCTTCGGACAAGGTGACCCTAAAATCTTTGCCGAAAAAAAATACGGTTTTTTTCTTGAAAGTCATCAGAGTGATGAAGATATTTTACGTACATTGGCGCGGTACAATAGTGAGGAACACGTACATAATACGGAAGTACAGATTTCCATATGAAAATGGTCGGTTTTCAAATCTTTGACGATTTTAGAGATTTCATCGTCAGCTTACAAGGAACCACTCAAATCAAAACACGTATGTAAAAACTTGTTTCAGAGGATACACGATGTAACCGAGGCCTCTGAAATACATAAATTTTGTTGTTTGTACTATTACACAAACCTCCTCATGTAACCATACCCCAAATAAGTAATTATATGAATTACAAAATTAGTAATTTTTGTCGGTTACATTTTGCGGCGCCTACCTTTTAAGTTTTAAGTCACGGAACAAAAATCACGTCGTACATGGCTTATCAAACAATTTGTCTTTTTTGCTAAAATAACATATTGTATAAAAATATAAAATGTTAAATATAAAAAATATTGTATATCGCGATATATATCTCGATAATTTATATTGGTCACGGTATGATATTTCAAGGATTCTGCTTGATGGATTTTCGATATATCGAATATCTAGATTATCGCGATATGAATTTACCCGATACCCAACACTAAATGCTACAAATAATCTTTATCGTTCTACGACTGTCGTACATTGCAATTTATGTATGAAACTTCGCATGTCTTTCCCGCGATATGATTTTGTGTCGATGTCGATCAGAGGTCGCAAACGGTCAACCGAAACCCTGACCGACCGTTAACCGACCGCCCGCGCCTGATCCGAAACGGATAGGGTTGCCAAATTTTGGGGGTCGGGCAGTTACGGTCGGTTGATTCAACGGGAAAAAAAAAATGGTTGCGGTCAGTCAACCAAAAAACAAAAAAAAATGAAAATTTTGTACTGTCCTTATAATCCAACATTCTTGTACTTTGTACTCTTTGGTATCGTGGAAGTACGAGTAACAACAATAGCGGATCGAACTTGTTTATAAAGAGGTATTTAGGTATTATGATTATAGAGTACTAAATTTGGTAGACGTCCGCGAAAGAATCACGCTATTTGGAGTTATATTTTAAAAGTTATAGCGATGGGTGTATTTAGGTGATAGCGTGGGGTCTTAATAACAAGTGGGTATCATTGAAACGGGTTAATGGTCAAATTAGTACCGAAATTACGCGTATACGTTTCAAAAAGTTCTAGCGAAACGTTAAGTATGCACGGTGGTTCGTTTCGTACAAATTTTAGTACGAAACGTCACTTTTACTTAAGGGAATTTCGTTGGAAGTTTCGCGTGCGAAATTTGTTACGCACGATCCTGCGAAGTCGCGTTTTGTTTGGCGCGCACTTTTGCACGTAAATGTTACGTAGTGAAACCTAACCTTTGATTGGTTAGTAAAGTGCTAAGTAGTAAGTAAGAGATTTCGCACGTTTTTGCATTCGTCAGTCGGAGTCTTTGCTGATCAATGATTGGCCTAGGTAAAACCTGTTAAAACGGAGCATTGGAGCGTTGACTCTGGCCTGGCGAGTCTAGGGCGATGATCGATAAATAGTGAAGTGTAAGAGGAGAGTAGACATCTTTTCATTTGGAAAAGTTTATGGAAATTCCGGCTGATCTTGGTCCTGAGCGATTAATACCAAATTGGAGAAAAGGCATTTTGCATTGAAATCTCTTACTAACTAAATAGTGTTTAGTAGTTAAGAGATAGAATTATTAAGAGTGGAGAGTAGTGGAAAACACTTTAATAAGAAGGGTTGAGCCACGAGGGCGAGAGACCAAGCTAATGTTATGTGGACAGAAGCTACTTCTAATTTAAAGTTTATCATTGTGTGAGTGTTGTCCAAAGTGGATGTGTATTTTCCAATGTGTGGAATGTGTGGTTGGGATTGTTTGTAGTAATGGGATTTTCTGAGAGGTAGGAGATCCTGTTACAGTACGTGACATCATGATTAGCGTCGCAAATCTGACACGGTACTGTAGTAACGCTATTCATTTTGCTAATCTTAGGGAACGCGACAAAGCATCGCAAAAGTAACACGGTAGTACACTATTCATTTCGCAAATCACAGGAAACGTGACAAAGCGTTGCAAATCTGACACGGTAGTACACTATTAATTTTCGCAAATGTTAGGCAACGCGAAAAATTGTAATTATTGGCTTATTTATACGTCGTACAATATTGCAAAATGCTAATTACGCATTTTATACCGTGTTTCCACAAATATATCATATTATTATGTCAATGTCATGCGATATGTAGTAATAATTGGTTAATAAATCAGTGAAAATCAAACTATTACGTCAATTTCCCACGACTAGTCCTAATTATTGGCGTACTCACATGTGTCAAACAATAAATTGATAAATTGAATTGCTATTTAAGTTAGAGAAACTCGACCACAATTCAAACAAAACATAGTCGTACACTAAAATGGGGAAAAACATCCTCGTTTCCCTTAAAACTACAATCCAAAACGAACTTCAAAAATAAAAAAATGGTGAAACTGCTGAGTATTACCTAGTGAAAGAAAGCAGGGCCACTTCAAATTGTTAGAAAAAATTTGAGCATGTCTATGAAGTTAGAACATCAAACAAATACATGGTTAAGGGGGCAGGTTTTGTGGCTTGTAATACATGTTTCATAGTTTATCAATACAAGTCAGCTAACGGTACTTCAACAATCAATACTCACACATGTTTAGATTTGGCCGACATGGATAATTCAAGAGGACTTCTTCGTAAGTTTCTTTCAAAAACAGAGGCGAAAACGAGTGACAAAAAAAAAAATTGCGAAAATGGTGGCGTTGATGTGTTGTGAGGACCTTTGACCATTTTCCATAGTCAACGGTTCAGGTAAGATTTATTTTAAATTTTAGTTAAGATGGCTTGCGTGTAAATGTTATTATAACTTGTTTTGTTCATAAATTTATATATTTGAGCTTAGTTTGTCATAATATTTTTTTTTATTTGTCTTTCTATAAAAAAAAATTCCATTTCGGTAGAAACCTTATTTATTAATCATGGTTAGTAATTGTATGATATTATTTTCTTGCTTTTTTTGTTTTTTTACCCAGGTTTTCAAACATTTTGTGAAGCATTGTTTGATGTTGGTGTTTCGTCCAACAAAAGTGTTGACATCCACCAACTTCTCCCGTCCATCAATAGTGTAAAAAACTGCATTATATCTTTTGCGAAAGATATTCGTAAATTGATCATCCCAAAACTTAGAGAGAATATTGATATCAATATTTTTGTCGCATTCATGACCGATCTCTAGACAATAAAAAGAACCTCATTCATGTCAGTAACCGCTCATTTTACTAACAAATAATTTAAACTTCATGCATGGACACTTCAAGTTGATCATATTCCGGAGGAAAAACACAGTGCGGAAAATCCCTGTTGATCCTTCCTTGTCATTGATCTCTCGTTTTACTTCTCGGCTTTCTCCCTTTCGACTCTCACCTTGCAGCATCGATTGCCTTTCAACATCCCGCGACCGCTTGCTTTTCTGGCTTCGGTTTGTATCTTCACAATGCGTTTTCAACTTCCTGTCACTAAGATGCTCTACTATATCCCTTCTTGTTTTGCTATTGTCTTCAACACCAGCAATTGCAACCCCGTATCTTTTCTCTTGTTCGGCATTTTTCAGCCTTGGCTTCACAGTGGATGCCTCCTTTTCTGTATCTCCCTCTGGTTTCTGACTGACCTCTTGCAAAATACTCCCTCCTAACTCCTTGGACATTTGCTCGTCTCCCCTCCATTCCCCTTCCTCCTCAGAATCCTCCCTCTGACCATGTGGACTATACTCCCCTTCTTCCCTTTCTCTTTTCGTAGGCTGCTTAACATCCTCCTTATCCTTGGCCCCCTTACCGGCTGCCTCCAACATATGCCTCCCCTTTTTTTGCTTGTCATTAGTCTTCCTCGTTCTTTTCCTTCTCTGTGACTCATCAACGCTCTTCTCTGAAACTGAGGATTCTCCAGTCTGATCAGAATATCTTTCTAATCCCCTGTCCCTCCTTCCTCCATAAGATTTATCTTTGTCCATAGCACTGTCTTTCTGTGTATCACTGCCAGGTGAATCCTCTTGTTCATGTACCCGACTTTTCTTTGTTTCCCGCCTAAGTTCTACGCCATTTTTAACCAGATTTGATTGCATATTTTCTATTCCTCCTTCCAACCTGTCAGTCTCCATGCATTGAGCCTGACCCATATCCTCTTCACCTCCCTCAGCCCCACCTTCCTTCCCATCACCTTTTCCTGTCTCTCTTCTGCCCAGATTGTCTTGAAACTCAGCTGCCCTTTCTTTGACAGCAGGTCTTAGGACCTTCAATTCTGGAGACTCCTTGACTGCTCCCTGGACAGAGCCACTCCATCTGACCATTCCAGCAGGCTCCTCTGTAATCCTCACACTTTTTTCAGTCTGCCCCTGTCCAAAACTCCTACCATCACCCTTCCCTTCTTGTTTTCCTGATCCAGCCATCCCACCTGAATACGAACCTGCCAGACTGCCCTCCTTAATGGTGCCCGTGCCGTTTTGTAACAAAGCAGAGAAAAGCTTTGCCTTCTTCAATCTTTCTGCTTTCCGTTTCTCTGTGAGTGACAAATGGGCATTGGCAGAATCTGCCTCCTCTGACGCTGCAACTGCCGCTGCCTTTGCCGCAACATTTGCCGCCATCACCAAGTTTTCATGGCTCCTTCTCCCAGAGCTTGTGGTAGGCTCTACAGTACGACCCAATCCCAACATTGAATCTACCTTTTCGGATTTTTGAGAAACCCCATTTCCTACAGCTCCACCTCCAGATGTTCCACCCTTCTTTCCAGCTGTAGCCATTTTCAGCAACGCCAAGATATCGGTTGTACTTCGTTCTACATGTGGCTGGGTTTCTCCTCTCCCTCCTTCGCCTCCTCCCCCTCCTTCCCCTCCTGAAACTGACATGGATGAGGCTGATCCCACATGGGGCAAAACGGCAATAGTTTGGATGGGCAAAACTTTCCCTCGTGTGACAGTATGTAAAGCTGCTGCGACTGCATTTATGCTCATGCCACTGCCTTTGGCTTGACCGCCCTCAAAATCATCCATACCAGAGGGAGACTTCTCCTCCCCTTTTCCTCGTTCAAAAAATAGTACATCAGGACTTACAGATGTAAGCTCTGTCCCTGTCTCAAGTGCTTCTATGGCAACTTCACTGAGTCTTGTCGGTTTGCTTGATCCACCACTACTTAACATCTTTGTCGTATCGGTTACTTCTACTGCAGTTTGAGCATCAATATCATTCTTAATTACTGGCTTACAAACTTCATTGCGTGGATGATCCACATCTGAGGAAATAGGCTCATTCTCTAAGGGAGGCTCCTCCAAAGAAAGTTCGGAATCCTTCTTGCCAGAATCAGTTACAACTTCTACATAAGAACTGGTCATCTCCTTCACCGCCTCTTCTTTTATGACTGCAGTGTGATCAATACCTTCGTTCTTGGGTACTTCTTCATTCTTTGTAGACTCATTCACCACTTTCAGATTCTCTCCCTCCTGCGAAACAATGTCTCTTATCGTCATTAGCGAGCTAACATAAACACCTATTGTAAGCTTAAGCACCAACAAAACAAAAATGGTTAAAAAAAGTTTGGTAATTTACCTGCAAAGCTTTCGTCAGTAATTGCAGGTAAAACCAGTGCCATTCATGTGACGGCACAAGGAAAGGAAAGCGACCACCTGTTTTATCCCTCTCCCTCACTATTCCCTCAAATTCCTTGCCATTTCGAGCAATAAATTCGACCATCTTTGCTATAATACGTTGATCCTGAATTGAAGGTTCCTTTCTCACTTCGTTCTCACTATACACATTCCCCATTGGCGGACCTGGTTCTTCGGTGCCCGGAGGAAGTGGTTCTTCACCCATATCCTCGCCAACAGAAAGTAAATCATCACTAGAATCTGCAGCGGGTACTTTGAGCCTTCCTGTTTCCAATAAGTCACCAAAGGCATGAGAGCGAGATGCATCCTCCATATTTGTTCTATTCGCTTCAGTTGAATCCAAAACCTTTGCAGACAATAAACCCACATGCTTATCCTGGTCTTCTTTCTGATTTTTTAGAATGACAAACTCAAGTTCATTGTTATCCGTAGCCCTTATTTGTGCCTCGCTACCTTCTCCTTCAATGAATCCAGCCTCTCTGACAACTGCCTGTTTCTCACTCATCGCTGCATCTTCATCATCTTCATCCTCTCCATAAGTTGCTTCTAACAGAGAAATAGCATTCAATTCCTTCGCTTTTTGAAAGCACTTCTCTCCTTCTGCTATCGGAGGGGGACCAAGGACGTTCTCAGGATGTGAGATAAGAAATCGGAAATAAGGATAAAGAGGATGCTCTGGCATTAGGAAAGCAAAATTAGGATTATTCGCCTGTTTCACACGAAGAACAATCTCTGCCTGACCTCCATTTCCAATAACGAACTTTGCAGTGTGAGCCATGATCTGATGAAGCTTCTGGGTTGGAGGCTGCATGAACAAAAAAGGCATCCAAAGACAGAACTTAGTCACAGCAAACACTTTGAAGAAAGTAATACTACGATGGGAGTACCTAACTAATTTGAAAATGATGAAGAAAGCAGAATGAAAAGTTCCCATCTTTCATAAATAATTTATAGCCAATGTATAGCAATGAATACAGCGTTGTTGAGGGTCACTTGGCAGCCATTCTCAAGACTTTCCTACTCAATAAAAAAGCCTGAAGAGATTTACCAGCTCAAAGCACAATCAACTAAAGAGCCTAGGCTTGGTCACATATTGACAAAAGTGGGGCCTTTCATATAAGACTACTTCGTGATCACTGTTCCTGGATGAAGGAATCATGGCAAAAATATTGATACTGGCTGAATTCATCGTTTTCTGGCCAAAACCTCCCCTGGTCTTTACAGCTTACATCTCTAACATACAGTAGTCCATTATCAACGTAATCCTAACAGAGATTGGTTACCAGAGGATACACCAGCAGTATAGACGCGGGGCAAATATAGACAGACGGATACATCTCGAAGGCCACCTTAACAACCTTCAGTAGAAAAGGCATGCATAACAAGAGATGCATTTTAACTCAGGTAGCGAAACCCACAAAGCACAGCTCCTCCGGAACATCAAAAGGAGGCCGGAAATATTTTTCTCCTTCCAGATGTTGTGACTCTTTATGGCCTCCAGCATCATGCGTTAACTGAGTAGATTGATCGACAGTTGTCGCACCAGACTCATGACCATATGTGAATGGCACATTGGCATAGTGGCTATCAGATTGATGGCCTCCAGAATGTTGCACTGTATCACAAAAATGGGAGACACAACACAGAGACATCTTATATCAAATAATGGACTTTGCAATTGAGAAAGTAGGGGAATAGGACCACCTCAGTGTTCAAGCCATGTTGGAAATGCAAGATTAGTCAGGGAGAGTGCATTGCTGTCACAAAACATATCCGTTGACATGTTTTCAACATGATGTTAGAAGTAAAATCAATGCAGAAACCTCTCTGATATCGAGTAGAAGCCTCTGGAAAATCAAGAGCAAATTCTGAAAATATAATTCTGAACAATTTGTAAGAACAGTACGAGGCTCCACAGTTGACAGGGAACAAATGTTGACAAAGAGACACCAATCTCAAGTTAACTATATAAAATGTTAAGGTTTCAGGCTTAGACTCATCACAACATTGTATTTGTGAAAATGTTTAGGGTCGGATAATTTGCTTGCCTTGCACCGAAGTAGACCATCATTTCTTCTTTGCCTGCACGCCAAAACCTCCGCACATCCCAAAGTGAAGGAAACTCATGGAAACAAAACACATCATTAAACAAACCCTGAAACTGGGCATATAAGGCCGCCACAAGCAACCAATGATATCGAACGGATGATGTAAAGCAAACAAATCCACTGAGTTTCACCACGAACAGAACCACTAGGTCAGAAAAAAACCGGCAAATGAGCTTTCTGCAAACCATGCATTCAAAAGAAGAACAGCATCTTACACCTACAGCATATACACCCAATTAAGGAGAAATCTCCGCAAAGGGATATTATTAAGTAGAGTTTCTCGAAACCTCCTATACAACAGCACTAAAGGGGGAAAAAAAAAGACACTGCGTATTCAACCATATCTCTCAAAAAATTGAAGGACAAAAAGTGACATGACACAGAGTATGAAACCAAATTCTGCCATATAATGTTCAGTTTAAACCTAATTGAAATGTTTTCTCCAATGACTTGACGTTCACTCATATTGTGTAAATAAGTGTTGGTACGTAATAAACGAAAAGCTGAGAAAAGAAAAGACGAAAACATAGTTTTACTAGACTCTTCTACACCACATTTGAAAAAGATACAAGAACAATTTGTCCTAAAGGGATACCTTCAGCATGTAAAAACCTCCAATTTGTTTTATAATTTTTCAAAAACTGATCATTAAAACTGTGTTTACAAACACGTTAATGAACTCAACCATACACATTCTGTTAAATCATGCTTTAAATTAATTAGTGGCATGTGGTAGTAGAGAGAAACATTTAGCGGCAAACAGAATCTAGTAAATGGCAGCATAGTTTCTGTACACCGTAACAACATTTCTGAGAAAGCATTCATTTTCATTACACCCAACGTTTCTGTGATTCAGTGTATTTACAACCTACATTCAAACATAAATTTAAATAACAGAGGTTAAACCACCTTAAACTAGGTTCATGAGTGGAACTCTCTATAATCAACCAAAAAATGGAGACAAAAACGATACATAATTGGATGAAAAAATAAAAAATAGTCATGATAAGTAAATCCATTCAAAAATAAACAAATTCTGATACAAATTCCAGTGTAAACATGTGGTATAGATTATTCCAGGTTCAGTATATACCATGATATTCAATATCATGACCATCTGTGACCTCAGTCAAATCCCTGTATCTCTCCTCATTCAGCTCTTCTTCGCTTACGCCGGTCGCGTCCTGTTTCCCTCTCCGTCTCCTCACAACACTCAAATCGTCCAGAAAATGACGAACGTCATAACGATCAATTTTCAAATTCTCGTCCCCATTCCATGACACCAAAGCAGCATCAGAACGCAAAAAATCCGCCATATCTCCATCCTCCATTATACGACAAGCATAGCCTTGGACATAAAGAGCCTCTTCTTCCACTGAAAAAGTGTTATTATGCCTTGCTGGAAGCCTTTTTTTCCCCTTCCTTTCCGTATTCACTTCGGGGTTTAAGAAAATGGTCTCGTGGACACTTCTTTGAGCCATTTTGGAACCCTAACGCTACAAACACACAACTGTTGCACGGAAACAGTTTGCCAAAGCTTATTCCACGAACCTTCCAAAAATATCCACCTTTTACATTCGAAATCAAAGGCAAGAAGAGATTCAGAGAATAGGGAAAAGCTTTGCTGCAACTGTGTCAGATGGGTATCTGACCAGCCCTGCTACTGAAGGTGGGACTTCTTTGAGTGGGAGCTGTTTTGAGTATTTTCGCATTTTCTATTTTGGTAATTTCACCTTCTTGTACCCTATGTACCCAATCGTACACATTCCCTGTGTGCCACGTATGTAGGAGTACAAGAGACGTAAATGTCGAAACCGACAATTGAAATTGTCGGTGATCATACGAGAATTTTCTATTCTGGTGCACAAAAGACAAAACATCCAAATTCGCAATTGTCGCAAAAATGTGTAGACGTGGAGTCAAAGAGCCGCAAGATACAGAAGCATCAAATAAAAATATAAAATGAAGTCTACTCTATAAGGGTGGCGTTCCATCAGGAAATTCTGTAATCGTACGAACAACATTACAGAATACTACATTTTGAACGCCGTTCTCTCGCGCAGAGTCTGTAATCCACGTGCTCAAAAATGAGTGGTACCACGTAAGATAAGATCGTATATTGAAAATCGTCAAATATTTTTTACACCGACCAACTTCAACTCGAAATCTTCATTTGCATACCATGTACGTGCGGACCAGGGCATCGTACCACACACATTTTGTACTCTTCGCAAACGCTTGTCAGATGCCAGCTCATTATTTTTAGGGTATTTGCTTTTTCGCGTGACGAATGAGTGCTTCCACAAATAGTGTGATGAATGGCCGGTAACAAAAATAGCGCGTCGAAAGCTCGTTACGAGATCACTTTCGTGGTTTCCGTTGAATTTTTTAATGTATATATCATGTGCAAAATTTTTCGATTTCCGTTGGTTGCCGTCTTGACACGTACATTCATTATCCAACGTGTCGCGGCTCAATTATTTCTGTAAATGGTGATGTTTCTCCTCGAGGTACATCACCATTTACAGAAACTTTCGAAGCGAATGCTTCGCGAAAAAACATCCAACGGTCAGTGTTACCTCCCAGACCTTCGGAGAATATTGGCAAGATTCTATGTAATGTTGTTTGCGTATAAAAACAAAATATGAGGTACGGCGTAGTACGGAGAGGTCCAGATTTCTGTAAACAACCTCACTTTTCGTTTGATGGAACGCCACCCTAACTCTAAATTATTCTTTACATTATTCAAGGTACTCTTTGAATCAGGGTGCGTCTCTGTGTGCTTAATTAAGGGTTTTTTTCTGTCGTTTTCATGTTAAACTTAGAGCCGTACCGCGTAAGTTTCAACCGTACAATAAAATAGAAAAAAAAAGAAGTACATTTTGCGTCATTGTCGAATTTAAAATGTACTACATCTTGTCGTTTTGTGTTCTTCAACCCACTTCGACGACAAAAAATGTCATTTTCAACCTTATCTTTAAAATACAGGGCCGATGTGTTATAAAATTAGGGATTTTCTATAAACAAATAGGAACACGTATGTTCAAAAAATTCAAACGATTTTAAGCGACGTGGAAGTGCACACGATTCGCTATGTTTTGTCCGTTTTTGTTTAACACGACAAAGAGAAGTACACAGTTTGTTTTGTTTTGTTTTGTCCGTTTCCATCCGGTACGGGATTTTTTTTTTCCAGGGGTCTCAAGGTTCCGATGCCATTTCACGTCGAGTCGACAATAGACGCAAAGTCAAAACGCATCTTCTTCAACCGTGAAACGGCACAGGCTGGAGGGCGGTCTACAATGTCACGAAAAGTCACGCGACGTCACATGCAGTTACGAAAAATAACGTGCGTCATCACAGATTGTAGACGTTGACAGCCGTCACGGGCATTGTCGACGTATACAATCGTCACGCCCTAAGTGACAATTTCGTTTGGTACACATAGGGACACCCGAAATCCGGGTCCGCCGGATCTGCGCTAAAAAACAAAAAAAAATCTCTAAGTTTGAAGTACATAGAGACGCACCCTCAGCGTTAACAACTCTAGTATAGTTAACAACTCTAGCGTTAATCAACTGTAGTATAGTGCCATTTTAAATAGTGTGGCAAACGTACAAAACTGTACCGTAAAAACGAGAAAAGTACAAAAATTGATTAATACATGCCGTTATGATGTACCTGCGTTTTCACAAACCGCGTAGTGCTAACGTCATAATGACGTGAAACTGTACGTTTTGACAGAATGCGTTTTTACAAACCGCGTAGTGAAAACGTCATAATACTTTGTACTCTTTGGTATCGTGGAAGTACGTGACATCATGATTAGCGTCGCAAATCTGACACGGTACTGTAGTAACGCTATTCATTTCGCAAATCACAGGGAACGCGACAAAGCGTCGCAAATCTGACACGGTAGTACACTATTCATTTGGCAAATCTTAGGGAACGCGACAAAGCGTCGCAAATCTGACACGGTAGTAAGTTAGGGTGACGTTCCATTAGACAAAAAGTGGGGTTCGTTACTGGACTCCGTACGTTTTCGTACAGCGCCGTACAGAGCCGTACCAGATTTTTTTTTTTGTCAGACGAAACATGGTTACTGGAAAGCTGTCAGGAATCTCCAATAATGTAGGCGTAATTCGTGTCCGTTGGATGTTTCACTTTTTCAGATCCGCGAAGCAATCGAGCACATCAACCAGTGGGCCCCAACTCTCCTCGCTGAGGAGAGTTGGGGCCCACTAGATGATTTCCATTGGTACACGTCCAAAAGCAAAAACATATCTGCCTTGAAAACGCGATCACAAGCGTGCACGTCGTACAGGCCATATGCCGCCTGCCACGCTGCTGGATGGATTTGGTCAACCGGCCGGCCACTAACGGACAACCGACCGGCAACACTTCGACCCACCAAAAGTACAGGACTGTAATCTCCTCATGCTATTCAATGACCATAGTTTGCCGCGCCTTTTTTATGTATTCAAAATGTCATTCCCAAAATCAAAATTCGTTTTTCTGTGAAAAAATTTCAAATCCAAATTCAGAATTCAATTTACGTGGCAAGCATTTGGACGAATTCAAAATTTAAAATCAAAAGATAAGGTTACGTTTCCACAGTGTAGGCTCTCTACCTATATAGGGCAACCAAAATGAACCAAATTACAGAACTAACCTGGTGGTGTATTTCCACTGTATATTTCAGAATACTTGTTTGCCTCTTTTTTTTAATACTGGGATGGCTTTCCCAGGTGGGAGCTATAAGCCTTTTGCCTATTACTCAGGCATTCTACCGCACACCATACCTACTCTTCCTGTAAATAGTCCTCTGTGTGTTCGGACAGTACACGAACGACAACATACCATCTTCGAAGCGAATGAAAATGGCCGCAGCGGGGACCCTACAAACATTGAAGGAAGAGGCATCAGCGACAAAGACACCAATGCAACAGGTGCTACATTCAAGGTTTATATTTTGTTTAATTATGTTTGTGGTTGTGTTTATGCTTTTAGGGTTTTACTTTATTTGTTTCAATATTAGTATTTGGTTTAATTTTGTTTTTGGATATATATATATATTTTTTTTTGTTTTGCTTCCTAAGTTTCTATTTTTGTTTTCTGTTTTTAATGTTTTCCTCTCCTTCTCCTTCTTCTTCTCTTTTTCCTTCTCCTTCTCCTTCACTTCATGTTTCACCTTCTTTTTCTTCTTCTATTTCATTCTTCTTTTTGATTTTTTTTTTTTGCTTCATATGTTTCTATTTTTCTTCTCGGTAATTTTTCATTTCCTCGCTTTTTGAAAGCACTTCTCTCCTTCTGCTATCGGAGGGGGACCAAGGACGTTCTCAGGATGTGAGATAAGAAATCGGAAATAAGGATAAAGAGGATGCTCTGGCATTAGGAAAGCAAAATTAGGATTATTCGCCTGTTTCACACGAAGAACAATCTCTGCCTGACCTCCATTTCCAATAACGAACTTTGCAGTGTGAGCCATGATCTGATGAAGCTTCTGGGTTGGAGGCTGCATGAACAAAAAAGGCATCCAAAGACAGAACTTAGTCACAGCAAACACTTTGAAGAAAGTAATACTACGATGGGAGTACCTAACTAATTTGAAAATGATGAAGAAAGCAGAATGAAAAGTTCCCATCTTTCATAAATAATTTATAGCCAATGTATAGCAATGAATACAGCGTTGTTGAGGGTCACTTGGCAGCCATTCTCAAGACTTTCCTACTCAATAAAAAAGCCTGAAGAGATTTACCAGCTCAAAGCACAATCAACTAAAGAGCCTAGGCTTGGTCACATATTGACAAAAGTGGGGCCTTTCATATAAGACTACTTCGTGATCACTGTTCCTGGATGAAGGAATCATGGCAAAAATATTGATACTGGCTGAATTCATCGTTTTCTGGCCAAAACCTCCCCTGGTCTTTACAGCTTACATCTCTAACATACAGTAGTCCATTATCAACGTAATCCTAACAGAGATTGGTTACCAGAGGATACACCAGCAGTATAGACGCGGGGCAAATATAGACAGACGGATACATCTCGAAGGCCACCTTAACAACCTTCAGTAGAAAAGGCATGCATAACAAGAGATGCATTTTAACTCAGGTAGCGAAACCCACAAAGCACAGCTCCTCCGGAACATCAAAAGGAGGCCGGAAATATTTTTCTCCTTCCAGATGTTGTGACTCTTTATGGCCTCCAGCATCATGCGTTAACTGAGTAGATTGATCGACAGTTGTCGCACCAGACTCATGACCATATGTGAATGGCACATTGGCATAGTGGCTATCAGATTGATGGCCTCCAGAATGTTGCACTGTATCACAAAAATGGGAGACACAACACAGAGACATCTTATATCAAATAATGGACTTTGCAATTGAGAAAGTAGGGGAATAGGACCACCTCAGTGTTCAAGCCATGTTGGAAATGCAAGATTAGTCAGGGAGAGTGCATTGCTGTCACAAAACATATCCGTTGACATGTTTTCAACATGATGTTAGAAGTAAAATCAATGCAGAAACCTCTCTGATATCGAGTAGAAGCCTCTGGAAAATCAAGAGCAAATTCTGAAAATATAATTCTGAACAATTTGTAAGAACAGTACGAGGCTCCACAGTTGACAGGGAACAAATGTTGACAAAGAGACACCAATCTCAAGTTAACTATATAAAATGTTAAGGTTTCAGGCTTAGACTCATCACAACATTGTATTTGTGAAAATGTTTAGGGTCGGATAATTTGCTTGCCTTGCACCGAAGTAGACCATCATTTCTTCTTTGCCTGCACGCCAAAACCTCCGCACATCCCAAAGTGAAGGAAACTCATGGAAACAAAACACATCATTAAACAAACCCTGAAACTGGGCATATAAGGCCGCCACAAGCAACCAATGATATCGAACGGATGATGTAAAGCAAACAAATCCACTGAGTTTCACCACGAACAGAACCACTAGGTCAGAAAAAAACCGGCAAATGAGCTTTCTGCAAACCATGCATTCAAAAGAAGAACAGCATCTTACACCTACAGCATATACACCCAATTAAGGAGAAATCTCCGCAAAGGGATATTATTAAGTAGAGTTTCTCGAAACCTCCTATACAACAGCACTAAAGGGGGAAAAAAAAAGACACTGCGTATTCAACCATATCTCTCAAAAAATTGAAGGACAAAAAGTGACATGACACAGAGTATGAAACCAAATTCTGCCATATAATGTTCAGTTTAAACCTAATTGAAATGTTTTCTCCAATGACTTGACGTTCACTCATATTGTGTAAATAAGTGTTGGTACGTAATAAACGAAAAGCTGAGAAAAGAAAAGACGAAAACATAGTTTTACTAGACTCTTCTACACCACATTTGAAAAAGATACAAGAACAATTTGTCCTAAAGGGATACCTTCAGCATGTAAAAACCTCCAATTTGTTTTATAATTTTTCAAAAACTGATCATTAAAACTGTGTTTACAAACACGTTAATGAACTCAACCATACACATTCTGTTAAATCATGCTTTAAATTAATTAGTGGCATGTGGTAGTAGAGAGAAACATTTAGCGGCAAACAGAATCTAGTAAATGGCAGCATAGTTTCTGTACACCGTAACAACATTTCTGAGAAAGCATTCATTTTCATTACACCCAACGTTTCTGTGATTCAGTGTATTTACAACCTACATTCAAACATAAATTTAAATAACAGAGGTTAAACCACCTTAAACTAGGTTCATGAGTGGAACTCTCTATAATCAACCAAAAAATGGAGACAAAAACGATACATAATTGGATGAAAAAATAAAAAATAGTCATGATAAGTAAATCCATTCAAAAATAAACAAATTCTGATACAAATTCCAGTGTAAACATGTGGTATAGATTATTCCAGGTTCAGTATATACCATGATATTCAATATCATGACCATCTGTGACCTCAGTCAAATCCCTGTATCTCTCCTCATTCAGCTCTTCTTCGCTTACGCCGGTCGCGTCCTGTTTCCCTCTCCGTCTCCTCACAACACTCAAATCGTCCAGAAAATGACGAACGTCATAACGATCAATTTTCAAATTCTCGTCCCCATTCCATGACACCAAAGCAGCATCAGAACGCAAAAAATCCGCCATATCTCCATCCTCCATTATACGACAAGCATAGCCTTGGACATAAAGAGCCTCTTCTTCCACTGAAAAAGTGTTATTATGCCTTGCTGGAAGCCTTTTTTTCCCCTTCCTTTCCGTATTCACTTCGGGGTTTAAGAAAATGGTCTCGTGGACACTTCTTTGAGCCATTTTGGAACCCTAACGCTACAAACACACAACTGTTGCACGGAAACAGTTTGCCAAAGCTTATTCCACGAACCTTCCAAAAATATCCACCTTTTACATTCGAAATCAAAGGCAAGAAGAGATTCAGAGAATAGGGAAAAGCTTTGCTGCAACTGTGTCAGATGGGTATCTGACCAGCCCTGCTACTGAAGGTGGGACTTCTTTGAGTGGGAGCTGTTTTGAGTATTTTCGCATTTTCTATTTTGGTAATTTCACCTTCTTGTACCCTATGTACCCAATCGTACACATTCCCTGTGTGCCACGTATGTAGGAGTACAAGAGACGTAAATGTCGAAACCGACAATTGAAATTGTCGGTGATCATACGAGAATTTTCTATTCTGGTGCACAAAAGACAAAACATCCAAATTCGCAATTGTCGCAAAAATGTGTAGACGTGGAGTCAAAGAGCCGCAAGATACAGAAGCATCAAATAAAAATATAAAATGAAGTCTACTCTATAAGGGTGGCGTTCCATCAGGAAATTCTGTAATCGTAAAAACAACATTACAGATTACTACATTTTGAACGCTGTTCTCTCGCGCAGAGTCTGTAATCCACGTGCTCAAAAATGAGTGGTACCACGTAAGATAAGATCGTATATTGAAAATCGTCAAATATTTTTTACACCGACCAACTTCAACTCGAAATCTTCATTTGCATACCATGTACGTGCGGACCAGGGCATCGTACCACACACATTTTGTACTCTTCGCAAACGCTTGTCAGATGCCAGCTCATTATTTTTAGGGTATCTGCTTTTTCGCGTGACGAATGAGTGCTTCCACAAATAGTGTGATGAATGGCCGGTAACAAAAATAGCACGACGAAAGCTCGTTACGAGATCACTTTCGTGATTTCCGTTGAATTTTTGAATGTACATATCATGTGCGAAATTTTTCGATTTCCGTTGGTTGCCGTCTTGACACGTACATTCATTATCCAACGTGTCGTGGCTCAATATCTTCTGTAAATGGTGATGTACCTCCTCGAGGTACATCACCATTTAGAGAAACTTTCGAAGCGAATGCTTCGCGAAAAAACATCCAACGATCACTGTTACCTCCCAGACCTTTGGAGAATATTGGCAAGATTCTCGGTAATGTTGTCCGCGTATAAAAACAAAATAAGAGGTACGGCGTAGAACGGAGAGGTCCAGATTTCTGTAAACAACCTCACTTTTCGTCTGATGGAACGCAACCCTTAATCTGAGGGCCTAAACGTAGCGTGATTCGGCAGGCTCTCATGATCTATCATGGCATGCTCCGGCAGGCTGGGATTTTTTGCGGCCTTACAGAAACGAGTTCTTTGAATTTGGAGGGTTTTGTCTTTTTTCGTTCCATACCCTATATCTGCGTACCAACACCAACAATTTTTCACTATTCAGTTTTTAAATCTTCGAATCTTGTACATTTGTGTATATAGCACACGCAAAATGCGTACACCTACGTACGTATGGTACAAGAAGGCGGAAATAGCGAGAAAAAAAAGGCGAGGTCAGCTGCCACACTTCTTTACCAGTTTACCTTCTGAATGCATCATAGTTCAAGTAGGTGAAAGTAGGCCCATACAATATGCCTATTGTATGCAAAATATACAATATGACCTTAAGACCTGTTGAAATGTATGTATTTTCTAGGTATGAATAAAGGAAACATAATAAAAGGAAGTTAGCAAAGGCAGCCTGCCTCTCGCTCCACTCTCCAAACCCCCACACTTATCGCAGTCACTGAAGGTTGGAGAGGAAGTGTAACAGTAAAAGCGGATCGAAATTGATTATAAAGGGGTATTTGGGTGTTATGATTATACAGTACTAAATTTGGTAGACGTCCGCGAAAGAATCACGCTATTTGGAGTTATATTTTAAAAGTTATAGCGATGGGTGTATTTAGGTGACAACGTGGGGTCTAAATAACAAGTGGGTATCATTGAAACGGGTAAAGGGTCAAATTCGTACCGAAATTACGCGTGTACGTTTCATAAAGTTCTAATGAAACGTTTAGTATGCACGGCGGTTCTTTTCGTACAAATTTTAGTACGAAACGTCACTTTCACTAAAGGGAATTTCGTGGGAAGTTTCGCGTGCGAAATTTGTTACGCACGATCGTGCGAAGTCGCGTTTCGTTTGGCACGCACTTTTGCACGTAAATGTTACGTAGTGAAACGTAACGTTTGATTGGTTAGTAAAGTGCTAAGTAGTTAGTATTTCGCACGTTTTTGCATAGGTAAATCTGAGTCCTTGCTAATCAATGATTGGCCCAGGTAAAAGACTGGTAAAACGGAGCGTTGACTCTGGCCTAGCGATTCCAGGGCGATGATGGATAAATAGTGAAGTGCAAGAGGAGAGTAAACATCTTTTCCTTTGGAAAAATTTGTGAAAATTCCGACTGATCTTGGTCATGAGCGATTAATACCAAACTGGAGAAAATGCATTTTTGCATTGAAATCTCTTACAAACTAAATAGTGTTTTAGTAGTGAAGAGATTGAATTGTTACGAGTGGAGAGTAGTGGAAAACACTTTAATAAGAAGGGTTGACCAACGAGGGGAAGAGACCAAGCTAATGTTATGTGGACAGAAGCTTCTTCTAATTTAAAGTTTATCCTTATGTGAGTGTGGTCCAATGTGGATGTGTATTTTCCAATGTGTGGAATGTGTGGTTGGGATTGTTTGTAGTAATGGGATTTTCTGAGAGGTACGAGATCCTGTTACAGGAAGCTAGAGCCATGGCTGCCCATGCTGCCCACAAAGAGAGACAGGCTGTAGTTTCTGGGAGGTGTACCAAAAAGATCTTGACATCACAGGATTTTATCCTGGTACTTGCCGTTCGCCAAGCATCCGGTAGCTGATAGCTTTATCCAATAGTCTAGGATCAGTGTTGAAGTATATAGGGTACGACAATTATATAAATATGAACGATGAAATATGTTTCATTTAACTACTTACGGGATGGCATGTACACGGAAACGGGTTAGACCGCACGAATTCCGTACCGCACGCAATTAACGAAACGACACTTTATTTAAACGACCAATATTAACTGACGATCTTCATCGAACAGCCGTGGTGCTAGCCGGGATTCCAGAGTGGACGACTTGGCATTTTCGGGAACCGCCACTCCGGATAACACGTGGCAAGTTCCAAGAGGATTGCGGGATTTCTGTAACGCGAGATGATAAATTTGAATGTGACAATTGTCACATTATGCTGATGTCGTACATAGACCGTACAGAAAGTACGACGATACTTGTAATTTCTTGTACAGTATAGTCTTACGATTGGTCCATACCTCACTACTAGGGAGCTTAGAGAGGGGTTTTAGGACTTAAAATAATTCTAGTAGGTAGTTGCCTCTCTCCCAGAGATCATCGGTGTAAATAGGCAAACTTTGCCATTTAATTACAACTCACTCGATTGACCAAATTCAGTGATTCTTTTTGATGCGGACTTACGAGAGTAGTCCGTCAGAGTTTTTGCCTGCCGAGTGGCTGAATTTCTAAAGGAAAGTCAAAGTGGGTGAATGTGTCCAAAACTCATATTCTAACTTTGCATTTAATGGTGGAATTGAGCACACATAAAGTCTTATTTCACAAGGGTGAAGTTGTATTGGGGTTCTGATTGTCAAGGGTCAATAATTTGGGTTTAAATCAACTTGGAGTCGGCACTAACTAGATAAGCTTTTTGAGAGCTGCCTAGTCTGAGGACCAATGGAGGTCTCAGAGTTTCATGTTATGAGCCCACCATCTAAGGTGCCTATGTTTGATGGAATAGACTTCACTTATTGGGAGTTTACAATGGAGGGATTGTTTTTCGAAAAGCACTTATGGGGAATTGTTTTGGGACAAGTGAGGTGTCCGCCACCGGGCTTTGGTGGAACTCACTACGGAGATTCATCTAGGGCTTCCCAAAAAACCAACCGGATTTCAGATACAACGGAAGGTGAAGGGAAAATCATTGCCATGGAAGGGGAAAAACGGGAGAAACGAAAAGGAACACAGACAATGAGGGGAGCTAGGCTCTCAGTTACGGTTCCAATTGTGGGGATTATAAGTGAACCAAAAACTAAAAAAATTTGTAAAAGGGACAAAATAAGCACCACAATACACCACAATGCACATTGGAAAGACTCTAAAGATCTCCCCGTAGCAACAACAAGAGTACACATCATTCACAATTGAATGTCAAGCTTAATTAATCGGGAGGAAGGTTACAAGTTGACAGCTCAGTGCAAAGGTCTACTCAAAGAGTGTCATACTGACCACGCCTACTTCACTATTTAAACTAACTAGCTGGTAGTCAACCTAGTACTGTACAACTGAAAGAGATCATTTTGGGGGGGCCGAGGCCCCCAAAGGGTCTTTGTCATTTTTGGAAAAAGCCAAGAAACTTCATCGCAGATTGTGTCAAGCTGTCAGAGCTGAGGCTCCAAGAGAATCGTGGAGGGGGGTTTTCTAGATGGAAGAAAAAGGCATTTGTGGTTACAAAAGTGACAGGAGAAACCGAGGATGAGTCCTCTGAGGAGGAAGGGGAGCTTCTTCTTGACGAGAGCTTGGAGGAGAAGGAGATCCCTTGGAGACAGAAGTGTGCCCTTGGAGCAATTCGGGAAGCTCCACAGGAAGGATGGATTATCGAATCAGGTGCATCCATGCATATGTGTCGTAATAAAGAACTCTTCACTAAGCTAAGAAAGATCCATAATATAGAAATAGAGTATGGGGAGGGGAGAGTGGTTAGTACAGATCTAGTGGGATCAGTAGAGCTGGAAGTCTTAGTGGAGGGTAAGACTTCTATATTTACATTCTCAGATGTACTCTACATTCCTCAGCTGAGTCAAAATCTTGTCTCTACGTCTGTGCTAGATGACAAAGAGTTTAATACCTTCACTAGAAAGGGAGTCTTTACAGCTAAATATAGGGATGAAGTTTACTTCACGGTAGATAAGGGTAGCCAAGGAATGTTTAGGCTTAACTTGAGTAATGAAAAGAAGAATGCTTATTATGTTAGTGTTCCTAAGTTGATGATATGGCATAAGCGGTTGGGGCATGTGCATTTTGATAGGTTGAGGGAAATGAAAAAAATTGGGGTAGTAGAAGGCATTCAGTTTGGGGATAATGAAATGGTGGATGATTGTAGTGGTTTTGCTCAAGGTAAGGCTCACAACTTCCCTTTCCCAAAGTCGCCACATATAGAGGTGAGAAAGTGTTAGACTTGGTCCACAAAGATATTTGGGGACCAGCAAAAGTACCTTCGGTTGGAGGAAAGAGGTTTTTGATGACAATAACCGATGACTGGTCTAGATACTCTAGAGTCTACTTTTTAAAAACAAAGTCTGAGGCATCAACTTACTTCAAAGAATATAAAGCCTAGAGTGAGAAGTTGCATGAAAACCCTATTAAGAGGATAAGAAGTGATAATGGGGGGGGATATACCTCTAACCAGTTTGAGGAATATGTGAGAGATGAGGGAGTGCAACAATAGAAAACAGTACCATATAACCCGAAACAAAATGGGGTAGCTGAGAAGTTGAATCGAACACTAGGAGATAGTGCATATAGTATGTTGGCAGACAAAAAAATAGGAAAGAGATTTTGGGCAGAAGCAATGAACTGTGCCAACTACATTAAGAATAGAGTCATTACCTCAGCTATAAAAGGAGTGACACCTTATGAGAGATGGGTGAAACTCTGAGACCTCCATAAGTCCTCAGAGTGGAGAGCTTCCAAGAAGCCTCTAGGATAACCTTGACCCCTTTGTGTTTCAGCAAGAACAACTGCCACCCTAGCAGACAAAAACTCTGACAAACTTTACCCTTGTGAAGGCAAGACTCCCCTGAGTAGATAGCAAAAAGAATCTCTGAATTTGCTCCTCTGAGCAATAAGTTATGGAGGGTCAAATTTGACCTTTTGTACAGAAGCTCTCTGAAGAGAGGGTCCTATCTCCTAATTTTTCTAAGTCCTATCTCTCTCACAGACATTATCTACTGATGTACGGAGCCAACCAGATTACTCCACCGTACACAAAAGTACAGCTGGCGGTGTACTTTATGTACGGACACAATACGACATGGCCTAAATGTCGACACGTGGTATCTCCGGATTCGCTTCCTTAATCCTCGGAGATGCCGCGATCCAATGTCGTTCCGCCACGTGTCATCCGATGTGGCGATGATCAAAAACCGCGAAATTCTTTTCTGGGATCTCGGCGTTTAATTTCGGCCATCCGATTAAATTTACATTTAATTGTGGCCGTAATAAATACATGTGCGATATTCGTTTCGGTAAAGAAATAAATGCGCGGTATCCGTTTCGTATACGTACCGTAATCCGTACTTTTACATTACTGGATCTATGTCTCCCGTAAAACTATTTCAGTTAAATGAACTATTCTACGTGTTAATGTTTAATTCATTATCAATCTGCATGGAATGTATCATTATCTTTAGAGTTAACGGTTAGAGCTACCGGCTAGCGGCTAATTACTGGCAGGCAGGTTCTAGGATCAATTCCTGGAGGCGACACATATATTTTAGTAAATATATTCTAAAATATAAATAAACTAATATTTATATCCCTTAAACCTGTGGATAGCCTAGGTAGCCATGGCTCTAGCTTCCTCTCCAATTTCTCAATGACTGCGACAAGTTTGAGAGTTGGAGAGAGAAGTTAGAGGTAGACTGCCTCAGCTTCTTTCTATATTTCTATTCAGACCTAGAAAATACTTAAAAAAAGACCATTAATTTCTACACTCCCCTTATTTTCTAGTCAATCTTTAATTTCAGACCACACTTCTCCCTGAAAAAAATAAACTTAGGGGAAGGCACAGGTTTGGTCATCATATCTGCTACCATCTCACTATTTGGTCGTTACTCTAAACTGATTATTTTGTTTTCTACTTTCTCTCTAACAAAGCTGAGTCTAGTGCCCATGTGTTTGGCTTTAAAATGATGTTTAGGATGGGCAAAAATAGCGATTGCTGCCTGATTATCACAAAATATTTTCTGCACACCACTCTTAAAGTGACCAAGCTCACCAAGCAAAGACTTGACCCACATCAATTCTTTTACAGCAGAGCAAGAGGCCATATACTCAGCCTCCATGGTGGACTGAGCAATAACTTTTTGTTGTTTGATGCTCCAACAGCAAGCCCCATCACCCACATATAATACATATCCAGAAGTGCATCTCCTCATCGGAGCATCACCATAACTGGCATCACTCCAAGTAGTGATGTCAGTATTCTCCCCACCCAAATGCAACCATAGATCTCTAGTTCCTACCAAGTATCTAAGGACTCTCTTAGCTGCCTCCCAATCCTTCTTAGTGGGAGCATTTAGACTTCTACTCATTACTCCTACAGCTGCAGCTAAATCCGGCCGGGTACAATTCATAAAATAGATTAGACTTCCCACTACTTGCCTGTAAGGAATAGTCTGCATGAACTTCTGTTCATCAGGAGATAATTCCTCGTCTAAGACTATGACTCCTTCTTCCTCACTCCCCTCACTTCCCTTCTTCAATTCCATTGGAGTTGTACAACTATTAGCTTTATCCATTTGAAATTTTTCAAGCATGTTCCCTATTGCTTCCTTTTGAGTCAATCTTATAATTTTTCTTTTTCGGTCTCTCTCTACTTGAATTCCCAAAATATACTTTGCTTCCCCCATATCGTTCATTTTAAATCTCCACTTAAGATCGGTTTTCAGTTTATTAATTTTTTCCATTGATTTACTTAAATTAAGCAAATCATCAACATAAATTGCAATAAATATAAAACCTTCCTCATCTTCGAAAACATAGATTGAGTGATCTGAGCTGATCCGGATATATCCCTAGACCGGTAAGAAACTCATCAAGCTTCTTATTCCACTGTCGAGGCGCCTGTTTCAAACCATAAAGAGATTTAATCAGCCGGCATTCTTTACTCTCCTCTCCTTCTTCCACAAGCCCTTCGGGTTGTCGCATGAAGATCTCCTCTTCCAATTCTCCATGCAAAAAGGCTGTTTTGATGTCCATCTGGTGCACTTCCATGTCTTCCGCCGCTGCTAAACTGAGAAGTATGCGGACGGAGAAAAATCTGACCACCGGGGCAAAGGTTTCCTCGTAGTCAATCCCTTCCTTTTGAAATCCCTTTGCTACTAATCTGGCCTTGTAGCGCTCGATTGTGTTATCTGGGTTTAGTTTTAATTTGAAAACCAACTTACAACTGATTGGTTTTTGGTTAGGTGGACAATCCACCAGCTCCCAAGTATCGGCTGCCATAATTGAGGCCATCTCCGCATTGATGGCTATCTTCCACTATCAGTTTCTTTCTGGACTAGTCATCGCCTCTCCATATGTCTGAGGTTCATGTTCATGAGATAGTTTTGTTACCTTGTTGTTAACCTGTTTTTCTTGTAATCTTTTACTACTTCTCGTTCCTCCCTCAAAATCTGAGGCCCGAATAGATGGTTATCGCTGATTTTTTCGAACAATCTCGGCTTTTCCCCTATCCCTTGATTCCCAATCAATTTCCACCACGTCTTCCACTTCGGGTAGAGTTGTTACTGGAGTTTCCACAGCCGAGTCCTTTTCGGTCTGATTTGTACCTGCAATAATGTCATCTTCCTTAAAACCTCGATAGTTAAGAAGCTCAAAGTCATCGGAATTTTCTGACTCAAATTTGATTCTTACTAACTTTGTATACTTGAAGGGATCCACAGATTTTCCTTCATCCATAACTACTACATACTTTACTAAGATTATTACTTCCCTTTTTAGATCATAAACTCTATATCCTTTAACATCCTCATCATATCCTAATAAGTATCCCGGTTTTCCTTTAGGGATATAGCTTCCAATTAGACCGATCTGTATCTAGACTGAATACTTGACTACCGAAAACCTTTAAGTTCGATATGTCTGGTTTCCGGCCTGTCCATCTCTCATGAGGTGTTTGATCTTTTATAGCTGAAGTAAGAACTCTATTTTTTAGGGAATTAGCACAGTTCATTGCTTCTGCCCAAAACTTTTTTCCTATCTTTTTATCTGACAACATACTTCTAGCACTATCACTTAGTGTTCTATTTAACCTTTCAGCTACCCCATTCTGTTCCGGGTTTTCTGGAACTGTCTTTTGGTGTTTGACTCCATCTTCCCTTAGAAAATCCTCAAACTGGTTAGAAGTATACTCCCCACCATTATCACTCCTTACTCTCTTGATTGGAGTTTCATGGAGTTTTTCACTCCATGCTTTATATTGTCTAAAACTATCCTGAGCTTTTGACTTGTTTTTCAAAAAATACACCCGGGAATACCAAGACCAATCATCAGTGATAGTCATAATAAATCTCTCCCCCCGCGGTGAGGGCACTTTAGCCGGTCCCCAAATATCTGTATGTACTCGATCTAGAATTTTTTCTCCCTTATAGGTGGCTGTTTTAGGAAAGGGTAATCTGTGTGTTTTACCTTGAGCACATCCACTACAATCACTTATATTATCACTCTCACTGAACTTAATCTCTTCCACCACTCCCATCTTTTTTATCTCTCTTAACTTATCTAAATTCACATGCCCAAGCCTCTTATGCCATATCATAATATCATGAACACCAGCATAATAAAGTTTCTTTGTTTCATTACTTAAAATCAGCCTAAACATCCCATGGCTACCTTTCTGAGCAATGAGATAGACATCCTCCTCAAAACTAGCAGTAAAGACTCCTTCCTTAGTGCTAGTAAAAAAACCCTTATCATCTAATATAGATGTAGAGATGAGGTTTTTGTTCAGCTCGGGAATAAACAATACATCGGAGAGTGTTACTATGGATGTCTTTCCTTCTACTAACAATTTCAAATCTACCGATCTTACAAGAGTAGTGGTGACTATCCTCCCATCCGCGTACTCTATCTCTACGGTGGGAATCTTCCTTATCTTAGTGAACAGGTGCCTATCCTTACACATGTGCATGGAGGCACCCGAATCTACAATCCAGCCTGCTTCACCTTTTTATCCACTGTAAGCATATTTCAACCTTCGTGGAATTTCGACCTCGTTTTTCGCCTCCAACTCCTCATCCAAAAGGAGCTCATCGTCCTCGTCCTCGGATTCCGCCTCATGTACATGTGTCACAAGGGCCTTTTTCTTTCCCCTCGGGGTACTACCAGTCTGCCCCTCCTTTAACCAAAGCTCGGTTACCTTAGTGCACTCTGCCATATAGTGCCAAGGTTTCTTACAAAAATGACATAAACCTTTGGGAGCCCTTGGTCCAAACTCGTCAGTCAGATTTTTCTACTCCCTCCCCCCATAGTTTTCGACCGATTTCCGGGAATCCTTGTTCCTCCAATCGGTCGCAGTTGCCAAGGCTTGGCCACTCTTTCCTCCCTTCGGATCTCAATCGTATTCTCCCGAACGAGAATCAACCCTACCACTGAGTTCCATATCCACCTTGAGTCCGGCAAGTCTTGCACACGGTTGACTATGTTCTCGAACTCATCGGGTAACTTCATCAGTAAACAGTTAACTTTTTCTTTTTCACTAAAATCTTTCATCGCACTCTCTAGCTCCATGAAGAGTGTAGCAAGCTCATTGCAAAAATCCAACATCTTCCCCCCTTTATATACATACTCCTTAACTTTGTGATCAGCCAACTGTTGTTGCTGAATCTTACCACTTCAGTACATCTCTATGAGATTCATCCAAAGATCGGATGCCCTTTCTATCTGCAAATGAGGACATGCAAGTCCTTGAGTGAGATGGCGTAGGATGAAGTGCTTTGCCGCCATATTGTTGAAGTCCTAGGTTTCAGTATCATTCTCCTCGTTCCTCGGAATAGGTGACATGAATGCCGAACCAGTTGCTATTGGTGTGGTCGCCTCCTTCTCCTTTCCTTTATCCACCACCTCTCCTTCGTTTGTTTCCTTTGTTGAAGGTGGATCCTCTTTCCTGGTGAATCTGCTTCCTCCAAACCCTGGAGGGATTCCAAGACTTGATGGACGCCCCAACCATCCACTCACTATCCCCCAAAACCTTTTTTCGCATAGAGCTCCTATCATCATACTTTCCCAGTATATGAAGCCAGTTCCATT
>JBBHKE010002896.1:76502-86879 GCA_037447655.1 Zygnema cylindricum
CGCATGCATTGGGCTTATGAAGCACTGAACAGTTTTACTTATCTTGATGAAATTCAAAAGGTTTGTAAATATTTGCAACAATGTTTTGCCCTATGTGTATTAGGTCTTAGTGTAGATCTATTCATTTTGACAAGTCACGAAGTATTCGGGTTACGTACGCCTGGTATG
Organism: Zygnema cylindricum; assembly: GCA_037447655.1. Lineage (NCBI taxonomy): Eukaryota > Viridiplantae > Streptophyta > Zygnematophyceae > Zygnematales > Zygnemataceae > Zygnema > Zygnema cylindricum. Next base: position 76,671 of record JBBHKE010002896.1, read on the forward strand.
CCTTCTTACAGTTAATAGTAAGCTCTAGTGTATATTTGTAGGACATAGTCATTTTTAGATTTAGGAACTTTTGGGACAAAACTGTTTTGCTTCTTTTTGGTTATTTCATCTGAGAATTGCTCTCGGTTGTATTGGCAAAATTATCTGAAATTTTGCATGTAAGTTCCTCTTTGTATTGGAAATTTTGGGGCAAATTTGCAGACATATTGTGTGTCTGCTTAGGACTTCATTGTGAAGTTGGTCATATTTATCAAAGTTCTGGCAAGCTATTTTTCTGCAACTTTGACTGGGTGATGTGGGAATTATGGTTGGTATAACTATATGAAAATTTTTGGGAATACTTAATGGCCTAGGAACAATTTGATTGTGTAGTTTAAGCTTGGTTTGGTAATTCTGTAGAATTCTGAGTGGAATCAAAGTAGGCTGTTTTGGGTTAGTCTGTGGTGCTTCCGAGGGTACATTCATGGCTGAAAATGGCTATGAACAACATAATTTAGGTAACAATTCCAGTTAGCGCTAACATTCTATGTAATTAAGATAACAATTCCTATAAGCGCTAACAGTTTGTGTAAGTTAAGTAACATTTCCTGTTAGCTCTAACAGTTTGTGTAATTTAGATACCAATTTTTGTTAGCGCTATCAGTTTGTGTAAGTTAGGTAACAATTCCTGTTAGCGTTTACAGTTTGTGTAATTTAAATAACACTACTTGTTAGCGCTTATATTTTGTGTAAGTTAGGTAACAATTTCTATTAGCGCAAACAATTTGTGTAATTTAGATAACAATTTCTGTTAGAGCTAACAGTTTGTGTAAGTTTGGTAACAAATCCTGTTAGCGCTAACAGTTTGTGTCATTAAGATTAAAATTCTTGTTAACATTAACATTTTGAGAAAATTAGGTAACAACTCAAATTAGTGCTAACATGTGTAAATTAGGTAACATTTCCTTTTAGCGCTAATAGTTTGTGTAAGTTAGGTCACAATTCCTATTAACGCTTACAATTTGTGAAAGTTAGGTAACTAATCCTCTTAGCGCTAACAATTTGTGTAATTTAGATAACAATTCCGGTTAGCGCTAACTTTTTGTGTAAGTTACGTAACAATTCTTGTTAGCTCTAATAGTTTGTGTAATTTAGATAACAATTCTTGTTATCGCTAACAATTAATGTAAATAAGGTGACAATTTGCGTAAGTGCTAACAGTTCGTGTAATTAGATAACAAATCCTGTTAGCGCTTGTATTTTGTGTAAGTTAGGTAACATTTTCTTTTACCACTAACAGTTTGTGTAAGTAAGGTAGCAAATCCTGTTAAGGCGAACAGTTTGTGTAAAATAGGTAACAAATCCTGTTAGCTCTAGCAATTTGTGTAAGTCAAGTAACAATTTATGTTCGCGCTAACATTTTGTGTTAGCTAGGTAACAATTTATATTAGCGCTAACAATTAATGTTATTCAGAAAACAATTTTTGTTAGCGCTAACAATTTGTGTAAGTTAGGTAACAATTCATGTTAGTGCTAATAGTTTGTGTAAGTTAGGTACCAATTCCTGTTAGCGCTAAGCGTTAATAGTTTGTGTAATTTAGATAACAATTCTTGTTAACGCTAATAGTTTGTGTAAGTTAGGTAAGAATTCTTGTTAGCACTAAAAATTTGTGTAATTTAGATAACAATTATTGTTAGCGCTAACAGTTTGTGTAAGTTAGATAACAATAATTGTTGACGCTAAAAGTTTGTGTAATTTACATAACAATTCTTGTTAGCGCTAACAATTTTTGTAATTTAGGTAACAATTATTGTTAACGCTAATAGTTTGTGTAAGTTAGGTAAGAATTCTTGTTAGCACTAACAATATGTGTAATATAGATAACAATTATTGTTAGCGCTAACAGTTTGTGTAAGTTAGATAACAATAATTGTTAACGCTAAAAGTTTGTGTAATTTACATAACAATTTTTGTTAGCGCTAACACTTGGAGTAATTTAGATAAGAAGTCTTGTAAGCGCTATTAGCTTGTGTAATTTCGATAACAATTATTGTTAGCCCTAATAGTGTGTGTAAGTTAGGTAACAATTCTTATTAGCACTGACTGTTTGTGTAATTCTAATAACAATTTTTGTTAGCGTTAACAATTTGTGTAATTTGGATATCAATTTTTGTTAGTGCTAACAATTTGTGTAAGTAAGGTAAAAATTATTATTTGTGCTAACAGTTTGTGTAATTTCGATAACAATCATTGTTAGTCCTAACAGTGTGTGTAAGTTAAGTAACAATTCATATTAGCACTGAGTGTTTGTGTAATTGTAATAACAATTTTTGTTAGCGCTAACAATTTGTGTAATTTAGATATCAATTCTTGTTAGCGCTAACAATTTGTGTTGGTTAGGTAAAAACTATTGTTTGCGCTAACAGTTTGTGGAAGTTAGGTAACAATTCTTGTTAGCGCTAACAATTTGTGTAATTTAGGTAACAATTCATGTAAGCGCTAACAGTTTGTGTAAGTTAGGTATAATTCTTGTTAGCGCTTACAGTTTGTGTAATTTAGATAACAATTTTTGTTACCGCTAACAGTTTGTGTAAGTTAGGTAACAATTCTTGTTAGTGCTAACAGTTTGTGTAATTTATGTTAGAATACTTGTTAGGGCTAACAGTTTGTGTAATTTAGATAACAATTCTTGTTAGCGCTAACAGTTTGTGTAATTTAGATAACAATTCTTGTTAGCGCTAACAATTTGTGTAAGTTAGGTCACAATTATTGTTAACGTTTATAGTTTGTGTAAGTTAGGAAACAATTTTTGTAATCGCTAACAGTTTGTGTAAGTTAGGTAACAATTATTGTTAGCCCTAACAGTTTGTGTAATTTAGATAACATTTCTTGTTAGCGCTAAAAGTTTGTGTAATTTAGATAACAATTCTTCTTAGCACTAACAGTTTGTATAAGTTAGGTGACAATTCTTGTTAGCGTTAAACAGTTTGGGTAATTTAGATAACAATTCTTATTAGCGCTAACAGTTTGTGTAATTTAGATAACAATTCTTGTTAGCGCTAACAATTTGTGCAAAATTAGGTAACAATTCTTGTTAGCGCTAACAGTTTGTGTAATTTAGATAACAATTTTGTTTAGCGCTAACAGTTTGTGTAAGTTGGATAACAATTCTGTTTAGCGCTAACAGTTTGTGTAAGTTAGGTAACAATTACTGTTAGGGTTACAGTTTGTGTAAGTTAGGTAACAATACTTGTGTGCACTAATAGTTTGTGTAAGTAAGGTAACAGTTCTCGTTAGCGCTAAGAGTTTGTGTAATTTAGATTAGAATTCTTGTAAGCGCTAACAGTTTGTGCAAGTTAGGAAACAATTCTTGTTAGCTCTATTAGTTTGTGTAGGTTAGGTTATTATTTGTGTTAGCGCTAACAGTTTGTATAAGTTAGGTAACAATTCCCGTTAGCGCTAACATTTTGTGTAATTTAGATTACAATTTTTGTTAGCCCTAATAGTTTGTCTAATTTAGATAACAATTCTTGTTAGCGCTAATAGTTTGTGTAATTTAGATATTATCTCTTGTTAGCGCTAGCAGTTTGTGTAAGTTAGGTAACAATACTTGTTAGCGCTAAAAGTTTGTATAAGTTAGGTAACAATTCCCGTTAGAGCTAGCATTTTGTGTAATTTAGGTTTCAATTTTTGTTAGCGTTAACAGTTTGTGTAAGTTAGGTTACAATTCTTGTTAGGGCTAACAATTTGTGTAAGTTAGGCAACATTTCTTGTTAACGCTAACAATTTATGTATAATTTAGGAAACAATTATTGTTAGCGCTATTAGTTTGTGTAAGTTAGGTAACATATCATGTTAGCGCAAACTGTTTGTGTAATTTAGATTTCAATTTTTGTTAGCGCTAAGAGTTTTTGTAAATTAGGTAACAATTTTTTTTAGCACTTACAGTTTGTGTAATTTAGATAACAATATTTGTTAGCGCTAATTGTTTGTGTAAGATAGGTAACAATTTTTAATAGCGCTAACAGTTTGTGCAAATTAGATAACAATTTTTGTTAGCGCCAATTGTTTGTGTAAGTTAGGTAAAAATTCCTATTAGCGCAAACAATTTGTGTAATTTAGGTAACAATATTTGTTAGCGCTAACAGTTTGTATAAGTTAGGTAACAATTATTGTTAGTGTTAACAGTTTGTGAAAGTTAGGCAACAATACTTGTTAGCGCTAACAGTTTGTGTAATTTAGATAACAATTATTGTTAGCGCTAATAATTTGTGTAAGTTAGGTAATAATTTTTGTTAGCTAACAACTTGTGTAAGTTAGGTCACAATTCTAGTTGGCGCTTATAGTTTGTGTACTTTAGGTAACAATTCTTGTTAGCACTAACACTTTGTGTAATTTAGATATAATTCTTGTTAGCGCAAACAGTTTGTGTAAGTTAGGTAACAATTCTTGTTAGCGCTAACAGTTTGTGTAATTTAGATAACAATTTTTGTCATCGGTAACACTTTGTGTAATTTAGATAACAATTATTGTTAGCGCTAACAGTTTGTGTAATTTAGATAACAATTATTGTTAGCGCTAATAGTTTGTGTAATTTAGAAAACAATACTTGTTAGCTCCAACAGTTTGTGTAAGGTAGGTAACAATACTTGTTAGCACTAAAAGTTTGTGTAATTTAGATAACAAATCTTGTTACTGCTAACACTTTGTGTAAGTTAGGTGACAATTCTAGTTAGCCCTAAAAGTGTGTATAAGTTAGGTAACAATTGTTGTTAGTGTTAACAGTTTGTGTAAGTTAGGTAACAAATCTTGTTAGAGCTAATAGTTTGTGTAAGTTAGGTGACAATACTTGTTAGGGCTAATATTTTGTGTAAGTTCGATAACAATTCCCGTTAGCGCTAACATTTTGTGTAATTTAGATTACAATTTATGTTAGCCCTAACAGTTTGTCTAATTTAGATAACAATTCTTGTTAGCGCTAATAGTTTGTGTAATTTAGATAACATCTCTTTTTAGCGCTAGCAGTTTGTGTAAGTTAGGTAACAATACTTGTTAGCGCTAAAAGTTTGTCTAAGTTAGGTAACAATTCCCGATAGCGCTTGCAATTTGTGTAATTTAGGTTTCAATTTTTGTTAGCGTTAACAGTTTTTGTAATTTAGGAAACAATTTTTGATAGCGTTAACAGTTTGTGTAAGTTAGGTTACAATTCTTGTTAGGGCTAACAATTTGTGTAAGTTAGGCAACAATTCTTGTTAACGCTAACAATTGATGTATATTAGGTGACAATTTTTGTTAGCGGTAAGAATTTGTGTAAGTTAGGTAACAATTCGTGTAAGCCCTAACAGTTTGTGTAATTTAGATAACAATTCTTGCTAGCGCTAACAATTTTGTGTAATTAAGATAACAATTCTTGTTAACGCTAACAGTTTGTATAAGCTAGGTAACAATTTTTGTTAGGGCTAACAGTTTATGTTATTTAGATAACAATTTTTTTTAGCGCTAACAATTTGTATAAGCTAGGTAACAATTTGTGTTAGCGCTAACAATTTGTGTAAGTTAGGTATAATTCTTGTTAGCGCTTACAATTTGTGTAATTTAGATATCAATTTTTGTTAGCGCTAACAGTTTGTATAAGCTAGGTAATAATTCATGAAAGCGCTAATAGTTTGTGTAAGTTAGGAATAATTCTTGTTAGCGCTTACACTTTGTGTATTTTAGATAACAATTTTTGTTACCGCTAACAGTTTGTGTAAGTTAGGTAACAATTCTTGTTAGTGCTAACAGTTTGTGTAATTTATGTTAGAATACTTGTTAGGGCTAACAGTTTGTGTAATTTAGATAACAATTCTTGTTTGCGCTAACAGTTTGTGTAGTTTAGATAACAATTCTTGTTAGCGCTAACAATTAGTGTAAGTTAGGTCACAATTAATGTTAAAGTTTATAGTTTGTGTAAGTAAGGTAACAATTTTTGTAATCGCTAACAGTTTGTGTAAGTTAGGTAACAATTATTGTTAGCCCTAACAGTTTGTGTAATTTAGATAACAATTCTTGTTAGCGCTAATAGTTTGTGTAATTTAGATAACAATTCTTGTTACTGCTAACACTTTGTGTAAGTTAGGTGACAATTCTAGTTAGCCCTAAAAGTTTGTGTAAGTTAGGTAACAATTGTTGTTAGTGTTAACAGTTTGTGTAAGTTAGGTAACAAATCCTGTTAGAGCTAATAGTTTGTGTAAGTTAGGTAACAATTCTGGTTAGCGCTACCATTTTGTGTAAGTTAGGTAACAATTGTGGTTAGCGCTAACATTTTGTGTAAGTTAGGTAACAATTCTGGTTAGAGCTAACAGTTAGTGTAGGTTAGGTAACAATAGTTGTTAGCGCTAACAGTTTGTGTAATTTAGATAACAATTATTGTTAGCGCTAACAATTTGTGTAATTAAGGTAATAATTATTGTTAGCCCTAACATTTTGTGTAAGTTAGATGATAATTCTTGTAAGCCCTAACCGTTTGTGTAATTTAGATAACAATTCTTGTTAGCACTAGCATTTTGTGTAATTAAGAAAACAATTCTTGTTAGCGCTAACAGTTTGTGTAATTTAGATAAAAATTCTTGTTAGCACTAGCATTTTGTGTAATTAAGATAATAATACTTGTTAGCGGTATCAGTTTGTGTTATTTAGATAACAATTCTTGTAAGCGCTAACAGTTTCTGTAATTTAGATAACAATTCTTGTTAGCGCAACAGTTTGTGTTATTTAGATAACAATTCTTGTTAGCGCTAACAGTTTGTGTAAATTAGGTAACATTTCCTGTTAAGACTAATAGTTTGTGTCAGTTAGGTTACAGTTCACGTTAGTGCTAACAGTTTGTGTAATTTAGATATCAATTCTTCTAAGCGCTAACATTTTGTATAAGTTAGGTAACAATTCTTGTTAGCGCTAATAGTTTGTGTAAGTTAGGTAACAATTATTGTTAGCCCTAACTGTTTGTGTAATTTAGATAACATTTCTTGTTAGCGCTAAAAGTTTGTGTAATTTAGATAACAATTCTTCTTAGCGCTAATAGTTTGTATAAGTTAGGTGACAATTCTTGTTTGCGTTAAACAGTTTGTGTAAGTTGGATAAGAATTTTGTTTAGCGCTAACAGTTTGTGTAAGTTAGGTAACAATTACTGTTTGGGTTACAATTTGTGTAAGTTAGGTAACAATACTTGTGTGCACTAATTGAAACCTAAATTACACAAAATTAGGTAACAGTTCTCGTTAGCGCTAAGAGTTTGTGTAATTTAGATTAGAATTCTTGTAAGCGCTAACAGTTTGTGCAAGTTAGGAAACAATTCTTGTTAGCTCTATTAGTTCTTGTAGGTTAGGTTACCATTTCTGTTAGCGCTAACAGTTTGTATAAGTTAGGTAACAATTCCCGTTAGCGCTAACACTTTGTGTAATTTAGATTACAATTTTTGTTAGCCCTAACACTTTTTCTAATTTAGATAACAATTCTTGTTAGCGCTAACAGTTTGTGTAATTTAGATAACAATTCTTGTTAGCGCTAATAATTTGTGTAAGAAAGGTCATAATTGTTGTTAGCGCTAACAGTTTGTGTAAGTTGGATAACAATTCTGTTTAGCGCTAACAGTTTGTGTAAGTTAGGTAACAATTACTGTTAGGGTTACAGTTTGTGTAAGGTAACAGTTCTCGTTAGCGCTAAGAGTTTGTGTAATTTAGATTAGAATTCTTGAAAGCGCTAACAGTTTGTGCAAGTTAGGAAACAATTCTTGTTAGCTCTATTAGTTTGTGTAGGTAAGGTTACCATTTCTGTTAGCGCTAACAGTTTGTATAAGTTAGGTAACAATTCCCGTTAGCGCTAACATTTTGTGTAATATAGATTACAATTTTTGTTAGCCCTAACAGTTTTTCTAATTTAGATAACAATTCTTGTTAGCGCTAATAGTTTGTGTAATTTAGATAACATCTCTTGTTAGCGCTAGCAGTTTGTGTAAGTTAGGTAACAATACTTGTTAGCGCTAAAAGTTTGTATAAGTTAGGTAACAATTCCCGTTAGCGCTAGCATTTTGTGTAATTTAGGTTTCAATTTTTGTTAGCGTTAACGGTTTTTGTAATTTAGGAAACAATTTTTGATAGCGCTAACAGTTTGTGTAAGTTAGGTTACAATTCTTGTTACGGCTAACAATTTGTGTAAGTTAGGCAACAATTCTTGTTAACGCTAACAATTTATGTATATTAGGTGACAATTTTTGTTAGCGGTAAGAGTTTGTGTAAGTTAGGTTTTAATTCGTGTTAGCCCTAACAGTTTGTGTAATTTAGATAACAATTCTTGCTAGCGCTAACAATTTTGTGTAATTAAGATAACAATTATTGTTAACGCTAACAGTTTTTATAAGCTAGGTAACAATTTTTGTTAGCGCTAACAGTTTATGTTATTTAGATAACATTTTTTTTTAGCGCTAACAATTTGTATAAGCTAGGTAACAATTCGTGTTAGCGCTAATAGTTTGTGTAAGTTAGGTATAATTCTTGTTAGCTCTTACAATTTGTGTAATTTAGATATCAATTTTTGTTACCGCTAACAGTTTGTGTAAGTTAGGTAACAATTCTTGTTAGTGCTAACAGTTTGTGTAATTTATGTTAGAATACTTGTTGGGGCTAACAGTGTGTGTAATTTAGATAACAATTTTTGTTACCGCTAACAATTTGTGTAAGTTATGTCACAATTATTGTTAATGTTTATAGTTTGTGTAAGTTAGGTAACAATTCTTGTTAGCGCTAATAGTTTGTGTAAGTTAGGTAACAATTATTGTTAGCCCTAACAGTTTGTGTAATTTAGATAACATTTCTTGTTAGCGTTAAAAGTTTGTGTAATTTAGATAACAATTCTTCTTAGCGCTAACAGTTTGTATAAGTTAGGTGACGATTCTTGTAAGCGTTAAATAGTTCAGGTAATTTAGATAACAATTCTTATTAGCGCTAACAGTTTGTGTAATTTAGATAACAATTCTTGTTAGCGCTAACAATTTGTGCAAAATTAGGTAACAATTCTTGTAAGCGCTAACACTTTGTGTAATTTAGATAACAATTCTTGTTAGTGCAACAGTTTGTGTTATTTAGATAACAATTCTTGTTAGCGCTAACAGTTTGTGTAAATTAGGTAACATTTCTTGTTAAGACTAACACTTTGTGTAAGTTAGGTTACAGTTCACGTTAGTGCTAACAATTTGTGTAATTTAGATATCAATTCTTCTATGCGCTAACATTTTGAGTAAGTTAGGTAACAATTCCCGTTAGCGCTAACAGTTTGTGTAATTTAGATATCAATTTTTGTTAGCGCTAAGAGTTTTTGTAAGTTAGGTAACAATTTTTTTTAGCGCTAACAGTTTGTGTAATTTAGATAACAATTTTTGGTAGGGCTAAATGTTTGTATAATTAAGGTAACAATTATTGGTAGCGCTTACAGTTTGTGTAAGTAAGGTAACAAATTTTGTTAGCGCTAACAGTTTGTGTAAGTTAGGTAACAATTCTTGTTAGCGCTAACAGTTTGTGTAATATTGATAACAATTCTTGTTAGCGTTATCTGTTTGTATTAGTTAGGTAACAATTCTTGTTAGCGCTAACAGTTTCTGCAATTTAGGTCACAATACTTGTTAGCGCTAACAGTTTGTGTACTTTAGGTAACAATTCCTGTAGCGCAAATAGTTTGTGTAATTTAGATTACAATTCTTGTTAGCACTAACAGTTTGTGTAAGTTAGGTAACAATTTTTGTTAGCGCTAATAGTTTGTGTAATTTTGATAAGAATTCTTGTTAGTGCTAACTGTTTGTATAAGTTAGGTAACAAATTTTGTTAGCGCTAATAGTTTGTGTAAGTTAGGTAACAATTGATCTTAGCGCTAACAGTTTGTGTAAGATAGGTCAAAATGCTTGTAAGCGCTAACAGTTTTTGTAATTTAGATAACCATTTTCCTTAGCGCTAACAGTTTGTGTAAGTTAGGTAACAATTCTTGTTAGCGTTAACAGTTTTTGAAAGTTAGGTAACAATTGTTCTTAGCGCTAACAGTTTGTGTAATTTAGAAAAGAATTTTTGTTAGCGCTAACAGTATTTGTAAGTTAGATAATATTTCTTGTTAGAGCTAATAGTTTGTATTAGATATGTAACAATTTTTGTTAGCGCTAACATTTTGTATATGTAGGTAATAATTATTGTTAACGCTCTCAGTTT
>JBBHKE010002896.1:86889-106643 GCA_037447655.1 Zygnema cylindricum
CCCCCCCCCCCCTTCCTTGTTGTTGGCCTCCTTGGTCGTCTAAGGGGGTAAAGCAGCTTTGATCGTCTAAGGGAGTAAAGCAACGGTTTTAAGTTGGAGGAAGGAGGTTTATTCGTCACTACAATCATTCAGTAGATTACGGGATGCGGGAGTGGGTGCACTTTTGTGATCGGAGAAGGGTATTGAACGGTCTCCTTCAAGAGTAGGTTCGGGAGCCTCTCCTTTAGGTAAGTCCTCCCCCAAAAAATGGATCTGGCCTGATCGGCCCGGTGTTTCTCCCCTCCTGAATGGATTTCCTCTCCGAGGGCTTGTATGAGAACTTCCTCTGGCAAGTTATGGGAAGAGGCTAGTGTTTTCACGTGGGTGAGGGCGTAGGGCATTAGATGACTTACTAACATCACTGCTTATTTGGAGGAAGGAGGTTGAATTTTGGCAACGAAATGAGGGAATCTGCTAGTTTCGACGAAATGGGGGAATCTGCTGGTTCCTCCGGTTGTTGTTCCTTCCCCCCCCCCCTCTCCTTCCTCACTTTCTTTGTCGGATTCTGGCCCTGGCGGCGTTTCTGGTGAATTATCCTCCGGGCGTTCCGCCAAATATTTTTTGAACCAGTCTTGGTTGTCACGCTTTTCTTCCTCCTTTGCTTATTCTTCCATCTACCTCGTTTTAGTTGTGTTGTAATTTTCGAATCCGGGAGGCAGTTTCTTTGCGGCTGGTGGAGGTGGGTTTGTAGATTTTATCCCGAGACCTATTTTGTCGTTCACAATGACGGCTTTAGGTGAAGGACAAAGGTCTAGGATCGTTCCTGTTTTGGACTCTTGGAGCTAGCTGTTTCTTGTCTCTTCTCTGCGCCGAGGTTAAGTTATCAAGCTGCGTGCGATTGTTCCCCACACCAACATTCCAAGCTCCACAAAGAAAGGTTTGTGCGTGATGTGCTTTAGGAGGTCCCATGTCCCACACCATCACCTCGTCATCGTTTTTGCCCGCTGCAGTTATTGTTCAAAATCCGCCAACTTCTGTTATATCTCCTTTTTTCTCCGGTGGAGTTTCTGGGCGGCCGTCCGAGCAAGAGTCCTAGAGGGTAATCCTAATCGCAGGGGTGCCAATTCTACCGCCATAGCGACCATCTGCTGGCTCTACTGTTAGATGATCATCTCTAGGGTTAGTCGTGCTTGACCTGTTGGCTGTCGTTTCGGGTTTTCCAAGGTGTGGCGTCCCCAAGGGTAAAGAAGCTGCAGCGGGAGAAGATTCACGGCAGTTTCACCTTCGCTGGTGAACATTGCATATTGTATCATATCTTTCGAGACTCCATTCTTTTGGAAACATTGCCTTTCTTTTTTACCCATGAAACCACAAGCCTCACACTTGGAGCCCTTAGTAGTATATTTGCCCCTGAATTCATTGGAGATTTGCGCGTCATCGAATTTTGGAAGTTTTATGTGTCTCAACTGGGCTTGCGACATTTTTGCAGTCTAAGATCGTGGGGTCGGCCGGTAATTGTCTTTGTTAACCGGAAATTTGTCGTCTCACCCTACTCCTTGTTTTCTTTCTTGCTGCCTCTTTGTCCTTTCAGCTCTCTCCTTCTAGCATTCCTTTTGCTTAAGAGCTAATTCGGGTTTGAGCTTCTGGGGGCCGCGCTTCCATCCATGACCTGTTTGTTGACAGTTCAAACCGTTATATAGAAAGACTCGGTCATCGGCCCCCATAGCGGGTTCGGATCCCCTATCCGCCACCTGTTTCCTCTTAAGCTTCCGCAAAGCTAAGAGTTCGGCTGTCTCCTCATTGTCGGGAGGCATTTCTCCGGCAAAACGTGCGAAATTCCCCATGGTTTTTCCTGTTACCGCCTTTTCTTGGGCCTCTCTATACACCAAGTGATCATAAAGCTTCATCGCGGCCAGGGAGATTTCTTTCGCGGTCGGATTGACATCCTGGATGGCTTGTCCCGCAGTCCAATTATGGAGGGAAGTTTGCCCTATGTCCGAAATAATTTCGGACCGCGATGAAGTATTTGGTGGCCATCGCCGGGAGGTCAATTGTTGATAGTTTGGTCTTTTGACAGCGGCTGGACAACTTGTTAAAATGAGTTTGGGGAGTTTCACTCTTTTGACAACGGAATTCTGTAAATTCCTTGACATTAGATTCATTTCTTTTCGGTGTAAAGGAGTCTCCAAGCATTCAAAAGACTTGTACAGGGGGTTGGGTCTGCAACCATACGAGTGGATGCTCTGGCAGCCTGGATGGCCTGAAGCTGAGTGACATAGGCTCGTCCTTTTGCTGTAGTTTCATGTTCTCTGAGAAGAGGGCGGTTACAGCGGGAGCGGAGTCTTCTTCCGCATGCAAGATTGCCTCATCAAGGATAGGGTCTGAAATTTTGATGCTGGGAGCCATCGAAGAGGTTGTCGCTCCTTGTAGTCTGCCAACGCGTAACCAGCAAGATAATTAACCATCAGGGGGAAAACCGTTGTTTCAAAGTCATCCGGAATGGCTCCGCCCCTATATTTGTTGATATTGTAAAGAGGTAATTAATAGTTCACTTCCCTATTTTAGTTTTGTTTTAAAGAAAGAGAGTAAGGATCAAAGGTGCGCCATGGCTGCCGCCATATTTAGAAAGTGGCAGTTTTTGCAGTTAAGGGTATTTTGGCTAAAATAATGCCTAGATCTAGATTTGAACATGTGACCTCTAGATTCTTTATAGCCTAACGCCTTAACCATTAAGGCGTTACGAAACGATACACGTGATAGGTTTCATAAATATATAAACATTAACAAAACAGCTAATAAACAGCAGACAAACCAAAAGGAGCAATTTCTGCATGTACGCGAATCTGAACCGTGTAAAATATGTTTTGATCGGACGGCCGGCATTATAGCCGCCACGCGAAGTGAGCTTTTTGGCGGCATACGGATATAGCGTCACGCGGTGCCACGTGGCGCCACATTATTTGATACCGGAGAAGATGGGAGGGGGAACCATTGCTTCCGATATGACAGGTGTCACCTTGTGACCTTGTCGTATAATGGTTGTACAATAAGTACATCGCCCATTGTACCTTCTTGTACTTTATAGTGTTCCTATTGGACTAGGGTTTAATATTAGGTAGTCGTTAGTAGGCAGACCGAGACTTAGTAATATTTAGGTACCTCTCTCTAAGAGAGCTTGTAACTATAAAGGTCATCTTTGACAAGCCATAACTTACTGCTTGGGTGAGCAAATTCAGTGATTCTTTTTGCGTTTGACTCAGGGGAGTCCTGTCCTCACAAGGGTGACAGTGGTCAGAATATTTGTGTGCCTGGGCGCCGCTTATTCAGCGGGAAAGTAGAAGGGGCAAATATTATCCTAGAGGCTTTACATAGGCTGCTCATTCTGTGGGTCAATGTAGACCACAGAATTTAAGTTGATTTCGGATTGAGAAAGATTTCCATAGCAATTCAAAATCCGAGAAAGTGATTGCTAAAACATCTCCCGTAAAGATCCTTACGTCATCCGTTTCTTTTTCCTCCTCTACAACGTTGATGAACTGAGAACAGGATGGTCCGATGGGGATGACAAACTGAATCGGTGAAATTACCCCTTGATGTGCATCGTATGGCTCGGGGCCGCCTCTTCCTCTAGTAGAAGGAGTTGCCAGACGAGAGATCGGTCCCCCCCCCTGCTGAGGAAGTTCCAGCTACAGGTGATTTAGCACACACACATGTATCTCCCTTGGGTTTGCCTTTGAAAAAAGATGAGACTATTAACTTGGGAAAAGATGTCCGAAATTCTGCTCCTCTATACCCAGGAGAGTCCCGTTCCTCCTGAAAAACTCTTTCCACCGAGGGGATGTGGAGAAGAGGTTTAATCATTAGTGGTCTTTGAGGAATTGGTGGAGTAGGGGATGAAGATGACTAAGTGCTACCAAGAAATGGTGTTTGTCTCTATGTACGCCAATCTGGAGGTCTATGGTGGAGGAGTTCCTTCATTGGAAGCGTGAGAACGCCGGTGAGGAGGTGAGTAGGCATGGACGTTGTATTTGTATGGTAAGACAAATGGGCGAGGTGACTTAGTGACTGCAGCAACAGGAGAAACGGATGGCGAAGGAGAAGATGCTTGAGGTGGTGAGGGTGGAGGAGTGGAAAGTCCAAGGGAGATGTGTTGTCTTTGGTCGGGTTGTAATAACACCACGGCCTCCGCAGTGGAAGACCTAGCAACTGAGACAAAAGTGGGAAGCTCACTTGTGGCGGCTGCAACGTTATCCGGTAGATCTACACCCATCCCCGGTTTGTTAGGTCTTGTTGTTCCCCCCCCTTCCCATTGAAGAGGAGACTGTGATCTAAGTTCCGAGGGAGTCAGGGGAGCTTGCGTCTTCGTAGGAGCTATCTGCCCTGTAGATTGCTTCTCTGCAGAGGGACTTGTCTCTCTAAAAGGAACTTCCCGGTAATTAAGGATCCCTCTTGATATCCGTCTAGCCTCCCAAATGAGGAACAATTCCTGTTGTAGGGCCCTCTTCCGTTCTTCTTAAATGACCTCCCAATCTATGGTGACGGGTCCCGCCCCCGCCGTAGCCTGACTGTGGGATCGAATGATATCAACCAGCTTTTGTGTGTTGCTCACCACCCCTAAGAGATCGAAATCCCCAACCCCGGTACCTCAAAATCGGTGGGTCTAGACCGCCACTACCCCTCAGATGGTCGAACCGCCGTTGCAGTTGGAGACTTGGAGCTCGGAGAGAGGGAGTCGGAAAGGAAGAGCAGCTCCGCTTTAGGTCAAGGAGTGAACCTGCCCTTCCGGTCTCGATGGTCCAACTAGTACCACTTCTTGGGCTCGGGTAACCCTCGCTTGCTAGCCCTTTTCCTGGCCCGTGTCCAAGGGTTCGCCCCGCCCTGAAACGGCCGACTGGTTGCAGTGTCCTGAGATGCCCCCCCGGTTGCTGTGGTACTGAGGTTGAGGAGCCGCTCTTTGACGAACTACTCAATATCTCCACTACACCTCCCACTGGGCGTACTACCTTGGCTCGGTCTGCCTCGCGACCCGCTTCACCAACTCTTTTTTAACCATCAACTCATGGAGATTATGACATGCTAAGATTTCTTTGCGACCTGGCCGGTTAGGATCAGCCAGGATCTTTGGATCCATGTACATCTCTACTATTGGTGCCTTAGACCTAGTATAGCGACCGATCTCGGGAAGGTGAACAGAAACCGCTTCCTTGTGGGCCAACCCCTTTCTACGAGCTTTAGGGGATAAGGACGGCCTCTCCCCATTCTCCGCAGCCCAAGCTCTGGCTGACTCGGACAAAGTTGGAAAATTCTCGGGGGGAAAGACAGGTGGGGGTGGAGGAGAGGGTCGCCTCTTTGGCTACGTTGGAGGAGTGCTGATTGTAACCTTTGGAGGCATTTCTCCCTTTAGAAATTGCTCTATGTGTAAAGGCGAGCCAAAGGGGGGTGCTTCCTCGGGCACTTGTGACTCTTCCTCCTGTGCTACCGCTTCCTACCTCTCTTGCTCTTTTGATCTGACTCCTGAAAGATCCTTATCCTGAACTTCTCCTCCCCCCATAGCTGACTAGAGAAGAAAATCTAAACCCCCTTATAAAAGTACTCCGCCCCGAGCACCTATCCTTTTTAACCTAAAGAGACAGGTTGTTATTTCAGTACTGTGACGGTAAGTTGAAAATCTTACAAAAATCCTCTCAAAATCCACTATTATGGTACAAAAGATTATGGTAATCAACCCCGGAAAAAACCCAACTGAAGCCCCAAAAAAGACTACCAAAGAGAGAACCAAGATACTTCCACTCAGAATAATGAAAGGATAGAAATATAAAAATGCTATCTCAGAATTAACAATATCACCTTGTTCTTAGAAAAATAGAGAATAAAGATAGAATATGGAATAATAGCAAGCAAGTTCAACCTACCCCCAAAACGTAACGCGGACACAAAAGGAGACGAAATCTCCCCCCTAAAATCTCCAAAACAGGTAAGGCCTCCTTAACTCCTCGGTTTCCGCGACCCGCAACCGGCAAGACCCTTCTTGGTTTCCAACAAACACCAGTCCCCAAATCGCCCAAAACAGGAAAAACAGTGCCAACAACCCAACCGGACTACGATTTCCACAAAAGACAGATGAAAAACCAAGATGGCAATAGGGTCACAATCACATACAAAACAAAAGTTCTCCACAAGAAAGTTTGCTGGCATTTCTAGGGTTTTTCTCAGGAGACAGTATTGAAACAACAACCTGTCTCCTTCGGCCCGAAGTGCCTTATACAAGAAAACTTTGTCCTACCGATAGTACCAAAGTCAGAGCAATACCAGGAGCCAATCACCAACCAGGAATTGTAATCGTACTGTCATAAGACAAAACAGGTTGTACTACACTCAGGGCAAAAAGTTAGATGACTATCTCCGGCTAGATTAGAAGCCACGTGTTTTCTATGACACAATCCTAAGCAACAAAGTTCTAAAATTCCGTGAAACGCCTAACTTTGACTCACATTAATAAACGCTCTACCCGGCAAGTGGACTTGAAATAATGTCCTACTAATAGCCAACGACAAAATCTACTAGAATATCCCAAAATTTGCGTGGTGTTTCACAATGTAGCCCTTGAAGGGACAGGTGGCACCTGGTCGCATGTAACAGGATGAAAATCTTTAAAAAGGAATAACTCCAATGTCTGGCCTCCGTTAGGCGCGATCTAAGTGCATTCCGCTCAGTTAATAGAATAGAAGAATCTTGTCCGGCTGAGTGCGCTGCTTTCCTTGTACTTGAATTGCCGTACAAAGGAAGAAGGCCCAAAAATCCTTGGTAAGATAAAGGGGTGCCTATGAAACACACGAGCTTGACAAATATCTATACCCAAAAATCCAGGAGATAGGTTTCACGTCTACATTCATAGGTGGTTGTACACACTAATTTACTTAAAGATAACTATCCAAGTAGATACTAAAAAATACACACTAAATATACCTAATATATAATAGGTGGTGATCCAAAAATATTCAAAGTTTGAGACTCTTAATCCTAAGACTTACTAAAGCTTACTTTTCAATATCATTTTATCGCTAACATTTTGTGTAATTTAGGTAACAATTTTTGTTATCGCTAACAATTTGTGTAATTCAGGTAACAATTCTTGTTATCGCTAACAGTTTGTGTAATTTAGGTAACAATTATATTAATGATAACAATTTGTGTTATATATGTAACAATTGTTGTTATCGCTAACTATTTTTGTAATATAGGTAACAATTCTGGTTATTGCTAACAATATGTGTAATTTAGGTAACAATTTTTGTTATCGCTAACTGTTTCTGTAATTTAGGTAACAATTCTTGTTATCGCTAACTGTTTTTGTAGTTTAGGTAACAATTCTTGTTAATGCTAACAATTTGGGTAATTTAGGTTACAATTTTTGTTATCGCTAACTGATTGTGTAATTTAGGTAACAATTATTGTTTTGCTAACTATTTGTGTAATTTAGGTAACTATTTTAGTTATCGCTAACTGTTTGTGTAATTTAGGTAACAATTCTTGTTATCGCTAACTGTTTGTGTAATTTAGGTAACAATTCTTGTTATCGCTAACTATTTTTGTAATTTAGGTAACAATTCCTGTTATCGCTAACAGTTTTTGCAATTTAGATAACCATTTTCCTTAGCGCTAACAATTTGTGTAAGTTATGTAACAATTCTTGTTAGCGTTAACAGTTTGTGAAAGTTAGGTAACAATTGTTCTTAGCACTAACAATTTGTGTAATAAAGATAAAAATTATTGTTAGTGCTAACAGTTTGTGTAATTTAGAAAAGAATTTTTGTTAGCGCTAACAGTATGTGTAAGTTAGATAATATTTCTTGTTAGAGCTAATAGTTTGTATTAGATATGTAACAATTTTTGTTAGCGCTAACATTTTGTATATGTAGGTAATAATTCTTGTTAACGTTTCAGTTTCTGTAAGTTAGGTAACAATTCTTCTTAGCGCTAACAGTTAGTGTCAGATAGGTATCAATACGTGTAAGCGCTAACAGTTTGTCCATTTTATATAACAATTTTTGTTAGCGCAAACAGTTTGTGTATATTTGATAACAATTTTTGTCGGTGATAATAGTTTGTGTAAGTTAAGAGACAATTCTTGTTAGCGGTAACCGTTTGTGTAAGTTAGGTAACAATTTTTATTTGTGCAAACAATTTGTGTAATTTAGAAAACAATTTTTATTAGCGCTAACAGTTTGGGTAAGTTAGTAGACAATTCTTGTTAGCGATAACAGTTTTTGTAAGTCAGGTAACAATTCTTGTTTGCACTAACAATTTGTGTAATTTAAATAACAATCTTTGTTTGCGCTTACAGTTTGTGTAATTTATATTACACTTCTTGTTAGTACTAGCGGTTTGTGTAATTAAGATTAAAATTATTGTTAGCGCTAACAGTTTGTGTAATTTAGGTAACAATTCTTATTATTGCTAAGTGTTTGTGTAATTAAGGTTACAAGTAATGTGAACGCTAACTGTTTTTGTAACTTAGGAAACAATTATTGTTAATGCTAAAAACTTGTGTAATTTAGGTGACAATTCTTGTTAGCGCTAATAGTTTGTGTAAGTTAGGTAACAATTATTGTTAGCCCTAACAGTTTGTGAAATTTAGATAACATTTCTTGTTAGCGCTAAAAGTTTGTGTAATTTAGATAACAATTTCTTCTTAGAGCTAACAGTTTGTGTAATTTAGATAACAATTCTTGTTAGCGCTAACATTTTGTATAATTTAGGTAACAATTATTGTTAGCGCTATTAGTTTGTGTAAGTTAGGTAACATATCATGTTAGCGCAAACTGTTTGTGTAATTTAGATATCAATTTTTGTTAGCGCTAAGAGTTTTTGTAAATTAGGTAACAATTTTTTTTAGCACTTACAGTTTGTGTAATTTTGATAACAATTTTTGTTAGCGCTAATTGTTTGTGTAAGATAGGTAACAATTCACGTTAGCGCAAACAATTTTTGTAATTTAGATTACATTTGTTGTAAGCGCTAACAGTTTGTGTAAGTTAGGTAACAATTTTTAATAGCGCTAACAGTTTGTGTAAATTAGATAACAATTTTTGTTAGCGCCAATTGTTTGTGTAAGTTAGGTAAAAATTCATGTTAGCGCTAACAGTTTGTGTAAGATAGGTAACAATTCCTATTAGCGTAAACAATTTGTGTAATTTAGGTAACAATATTTGTTAGCGCTAACAGTTTGTATAAGTTAGGTAACAATTATTGTTAGCGTTAACAGTTTGTGTAAGTTAGGCAACAATACTTGTTAGCGCTAACAGTTTGTGTAATTTAGATAACAATTATTGTTAGCGCTAATAATTTGTGTAAGTTAGGTAACAATTCTTGTTAGCTAACAACTTGTGTAAGTTAGGTCACAATACTAGTTGGCGCTTACAGTTTGTGTACTTTAGGTAACAATTCTTGTTAGCACTAACACTTTGTGTAATTTAGATTAAAATTCTTGTTAGCGCTAACAGTTTGTGTAAGTATGGTAACAATTTTTGTTAGCGTTAAGAGTTTGTGTAATTTAGATAACAATTCTTGTTAGCGCTAACATTTTGTATAAGTTAGGTTACAATTCTTCTTAGCGCTAACAATTTCTGTAAGTTTGGTAACAATTCCTGTTAGCACTAACAATTTGTGTAAGTTAGGTAATACTTCCAGGTAGAGCAAACAGTTTGTGGAATGAAGATAACAACTCTTGTTAGTGCTAAAAATTTGTGTAAGTTAGGTGACACTTTTTGTTAGCGCTAACAGTTTGTGTAAGTTAGGTTATAATTCTTATTAGCATAAAAAGTTTGTCTAAGTTAGATAACAATTGTTTTAATCGCTAACATTTTTTGTAATTTAGATAACGATTCTACTTTGCCCTAACAGTTTGTGTAAATTAGGTTACAATTTTTGTTAGCGCTAAGAGTTTGTATAGTTTAGATAACAATTTTTGTAATCGCTAACACTTTTTGTATGTTTGGTAATATATCTTATAAGCTCTAATAGTTTGTGTAAGTTAGGTTACAATTATTGTTACCGCTAACATTTTGTGTAATTTAGAAAACAATTCTTGTTAGCGCTAACAGTTTTGTGTTAGTTAGGTTACAATTCTTGTTAGCGCTAACAGTTTGTGTAATTTAGGTAACAATTCCTGTAAGTCATAACTGTTTGTGTAATATATGTTACAATTCTTGTTAGCGCTAACAGTTTGTGTAATTTAGATAAAAATTCCTCTTAGCGCTGACAATTTTTGTAAGTTAGTTAACAATTCCCGCTAGTGCTAATAGTTTGTGTAAGTTAGGCTACAGTTTTTGTTAGCTCTAATAGTTTGTGTAATTTATGAAATAATTCTTGTTAGCGTTAATAGTTTGTGTAAGTTAGGTACAATTCATTTTAGCGCTATCAATTTGTGTAGTTTAACTAACAATTTTCGTTGGTGTAAACAGTTTGCGTAATTTTGATAACAATTCTTGGTAACGCTAACGGTATGTGTAAGTTAGGTTATAAAACTCATTAGCGCTAAGAGTTTGTGTAAGTTAGGTTACAATGTATATTAGCGCTAGCAATTTCTGTAAGTTAGGTAACAATTTCTATTAGCGCTAACAGTTTCTGTAGTTTAGATAACAAATCTTGTTAGCTCTAACAGTTCCTATTGTTTAGATAATAATGTTGTCCATAGCCAATTTCAGCCATAGACTACACACAGAAGCCCCAAGGACTACCCCTCAAACAGTTGTGTTTGAGACAGCACAGATTACTCCATAATTAATAAAATCATTTCAAACTTTACCAATATGCAGAATACCATATACCTTGTAAACTTCCAAAGTTACAGCCAGATCCACTAAGGCATCTAGATGATATAAGCTCTAGAGTTTCCCAAAATCATTTGATAACTTCACAAACTAACCACTTAGACTCCTCACATAATCTTACACAGAAAACTGAATACAATGAAACTTCACACACACTTATATTCTATATCATTAAATATCTCCACAAAGTTTCAGATGAATGTATCAAACAGAATGATCACATCAACAGGTCAAAGATGCAAAAAACAGTTTGCCATTGCTTAATTTAACTTGAATGCGATACATAAAGTAATCTAAGTCCTGCAAGTTATACTCAGACTACTGAATGTACGGAGGCATACCAGCCGTACTGTATCTACTCTAATAAACTAATTAGTCAAAAAGACAGACCTCTGTTTTACAAAATGTTTACACCCCACTCTTCGTATGTCAGAAACCAAGCTACCGCTAAGCAACTACTAAGCTACCACTACCGTACAATCATCATTCCTCGAAATCTATCCTATTCATATTATCCGCAGCTGCGCTGGCAGCGGTGTCTGTACGGATCATAAAAATAGCCGCACCTGCGTTGACTTAACTGCGTCGCAGCTCCGCCGTACCGGCGGCGCATATTTCAATATTTCGTTTGTTCCATATCAGATCGCTTCGCGATCCGCCATCCATTTGTTCGTGGCTGTTCACGCCACTTTAATTATATCAGTACGTTTGCTCCTCTAATCCGTGAATCTATTCAAGTCTCCATATTAAACCACTTAGCAGTTACGCACAAAAAATGTCTTGTACGTACGAAACTAACTTTTCAAAACAACACTCCTCGAAAATTTAGTTTCGTGCACCCAGAAAAAATATGTAGCGTGAAATGCTATGTTGCTACGCTGGGCTGGTTTGATATAGCAGCGCAGTAAAAGTGCAGCGTGTATTGCTATGCTGCTACGCTGCGCTAGTTTGACATCGCAGCGCAGTATTAATACAAAGTGTTCCGTGTACTGCTATGCTGCCATGATGCGCTAATTTTGACAACGCAGCCCTAGCAACTGCTCCTTTTTACCCTTAACTTCTTCCTCACAGCCTTATCTACTGAGACTACAACTTTCTAACTCAACACTCCCCTAAAGCTTTAGACTCAGTAGTCCATTCTGTATGCAGCTATATCTATTCTAATGGATATACAGACAAAAGAAAATATTTAGAGATTTAAAAATTACTATCAACCCCCTATAAAATTTTTAGCAAAAACCAACACATCACCATTGTTATGTTGATGTTGCCATTGCTCCTGCTGCCTTCGTCATTTCCCATTCGTCTTTTTGAAAAACCACCACTTTGCAAAAAATTTCGTGTAACAGCTCCCTGGAAGCCATAAATGCCAAACTGTCTCTTCACTAATGTTATAACATCTCTCTAGTGAATTCGCATCTCCATTTGTATTCGTCACCTAGCCATGTTATCAAATTTCCCGAAAAACCAATCACCTACACACTTTTATCGAACAATTGCTGCACATTCTCCCCCATTAGAAGCTTCCACGCCCTCCATTTCGTTAGATGTATGTTGCTGACGCTGCTGCACCAAAGTCTCATAAAATTTCGTGAAAAGTCGTTAAAGTCTCCACAGTTTTCCGTTACACATTCTCTCACTGATTCGTGTTGCGTTCTTCAGTGTGATCTATTTTGTAACAGTTTTCTTCTCCAAATGTGTTTCCGCAATCTGTCTCTTTTTTTTGGTTTCTTATGACTCTCTGATCTGTTCATAACTTTTCCATGGTTTCTCCTCTTACTACCTCTATAAGGTGAATTTTTTCTTACTAAGTTTTGGTCTTTTTTAATAGATCTGCCGCTTCTCTTAAGTGTATGTATTTTCAATATTTTCAGTTTGACCCTCTTTTCAGTTAGCTGCTTTTTCCTTTTCCTAGCATTTGCATGAACTTTCTTCGTTAGTCTCATTTTATTAGCAAATTTTACTTATTTTTCGATGAGTTCAATAGTTTTAAACCCACAGTATTATCCACTTCTGATGTTAATTCCCCATTTTGTGTAAATACACTCTTTTCTATCTCACTGTTATCTTTTTCCCTTTCTTGAAGTTTTGTTTTCATTTCAGTGTTCTCTATTTCTAAAGAATGTTCTTCAGCCAAATTAAAGTTTAAATCTTTAACTCTCCTTACTTCATGAATTTCTTATCGTTGGACGTCATGCTTACACACCAATTTATCACTAGAACGAGTTACATAAACCGAGTCTTTTTCATTTTTTTATTTCTCCTCATTATTTTTGGTACCAATAATCTTTCCTGTGTCTTCCACTTCCATGTGCCCTCCACTTCTTTTGGCTTCTCTTTGTTGATATTTGTGTATTTTCTAGATCTTTATAAAGGATATCAAAAGGCAGGGGCAGTCTGCCTCTAACTCCCTTCTCTATGCCCCCACACTTCTTGTAGTCACTAAAGGCTAGATAGGGAGTTAGAACCATGGCTGCCTAGGCCTTCTACGGAGACAGGAGTTTAAATTGGTAGATTTACAAAAATGGGATTTGACCGATCTAAGATTTGATCCTTGTACCTGCCGTGTGTCAAATCCTAGATAGCCGTTAGCTTTATCCTATAGTTTATGATTAGTGCTAGATTACGTAGGGTCCGATAAATATTTAAACATTACCGAGTAGTATGTTTCATTTAACAAAATACGGAACGGAATATACATAGAAATGAATTAGACCGCACGTAATTCGGACCGCACGGAATTAACAAAATGGCATTTCATTTCGACGGTCCGGATAGAATATATGATGTGAATCGACGGCCGTGGCGCGAGCCGGGATTCTAGAGTGGGCGACGTGGCGTTTTCGGGCACCGCCACCTCGGATGACACGTGGCAAGTTCCTGCAAAATTGCGGGATTTTCGGAACGCGAGATGACAAATCCGGATGTGACAAATGTCACAATATGGCGCTGTCGTACATTGGTGGTACAGAAAGTCCTCCGGCACATGTACTTTCATGTACGGTACAGACATGATTGGTCCGTACTTCAACTGGTTCCATGTTGACGCGGATTTCAACGGTCAACGCGGAACGACGACCGTTGAAATTCAACGGTCAACAGAAATTAGTTCGGCAAGTCAAAATGACACGCGACATCATCCTATAGGATGCCCGGAGAAGAAAAATGACAGAATGGCGACGACTTATTCGCCACGTGGCAGACCAAGAATGGCGCCAAATATTTCCGTACATAAAGTACGGCGGCTACCGTACTTTAAATGTACATTATGTAGTGTGCTGCAATTTTATTGGTCTAGAGGGGTTGTGAGTAGGTTTTAGGACTTAGAATATTTTTTGGTAGGAAGCCGCCTCTCCCAGAGAGCATCTTGTATAAAAGGCAAACTTTGGCCAGCCATAATTATCAATTTACTTGACCATTTTCAGTGATTCTTTTTGCAGCGGACTTAGGGGAGTCTAGCATACACAGGGGTGTAGTCTGTCAGAGTGTTTGCCTGCCAGGGTAGCTGCATTTCTAAGGGAAAGGTAAAGTGGGGAATGTTATCCAAAACACATATTCTAACTTTGCATTCTGTGGTGGAACTGAGCACACAGAAAGTCTTATTTCACAAGGGTGAAGCTGTAATGAGGTTCTGATTGTCAAGGGGTCAATCATTTAGGTTTATATAAACTTGGAATCGGCACTATCTAGATTAGCTTCCTTAAGACTTGCGAATTCTATGTGGCAATGGAGCCCATAGAATTTCAGAATACCCTCATAATTTAAAAGGTCTTTTAGACAAGCTAAATGAAACATTCCATCTTGATGATCACACATTTTATTTAGCATCCCACTTTTCATAAATCCGAGCAACGATGTTATCCACCTCTTCCTTTTTCCATCCACACAAAGTCCGATTTCCCTCTTGTAGTTCAAACAACCAACCCCATCTCCAATCTGCAATACATACCCAGATGCTAACCCTTTTAGAGGCACATCTTCATAAATGGCATCACTCCCATTAGTGATGTCAAACCCATTACCCTCTAAGATTTCCCAAACAACAAGTGTCCTCACTAGGTTCCTCATAAGATCTACGTCTTTCGTACTCATATTTTTATCCATGATACTCACCCTATTTTTTGAACTTTCCTCACTCTCTCCCATGGAATTCTTTCCACTATCACTTTCTATATTGATTCCCAATGAATATTTCTCCTCCCCTAAACCTTTCTTTAAATATTCCCCTTCTCCCCTATCATTTAAAACCCCCTCTAGATTTACTTATCCCCGTTCATCAGAATCCCTTGAAGTCTCCTTTTTCGACCAGTTTTCTGTTTCCAAAATATCTATAAAATTATCATCATTAATTATATTTTTCCCTTTTTCAATTATGGATCCTAGATCTGACTTTCTCGTTTCTAAATCATCCTCATCAAGTCTAACCTCCTCTCTAACTCCCTATCTAGCCTTTAGTGACTACAAGAAGTGTGGGGGCATAGAGAAGGGAGTTAGAGGCAGACTGCCCCTGCCTTTTGATATCCTTTATAAAGATCTAGAAAATACACAAATATCAACACTCCCCTTATTTTCTAGTCTATTTTTCTTTCGACTTCCAAAAAAAATAAAAAAAAAACAAACACTCCCTCCCCTTTTTCTTTTATTTTTCCTTTTCTTTTCATAAAATTTCAAGATAATACCCTCATAATTTAAAAGGTCTTTTAGATGAGCTAAATGAAACATTCTATGTTGATGATCACACATTTTATTTAGCATCCCACTTTTCATAAATCCGAGCAACGATTTTATCCACCTCTTCCCTTTCCCATCCACACAAAGTCCGATTATCGTAGTTGCCTCTTCCTTTAGTAATTGTGTGTCACTCACCAATTTGTCATAGGAAATTTTGACAGTAACGGGATCTTTTTTTGTCATATTTTTCTCCTCATTCCGAACAACACAAAAGGTCGATAAATAAATAAGTTCTTCAACACACTGTGTATTCTTTTTGTCAGATGTCGATTCTTGTCTCTCACTTACGAAAGCACTTGATTCCCTTCTTGTTGAGGGACGAACTAGGTTGTTATCCCATCCATCTTTGAAATTCCCTGTAGCACATGCACTTTTATATGATGGACATACCCTGAAGGTGTGTCCTAAGTTATTACAGGAAAAACACTTTTTAAGAAGATCTCTGAACTCGCTATTACCTTTAATTTTCCGAAACTAAGACTTAGATTTCTTTATATTCTTCTCACTTGATAGAACCTTTCTATTAGCCTTTTCATCTAGAACAGCTCGTCTAGCTACAGTTAAACTCCAATCCCTTTTGTCAATTACAGTTAATCGATCGAATGCGCTATTATATTCTTTAGGTAGACTTCTCATTAACAAGATAGCTTTTTAAGCATCTGTAAAGTTTCCTCTTGCCAAATCATTTTCTGCAAATAATACTTGTAAGTCAATACAGTGTTTCTCCATACTTCCTCCTACATACTTGTGTTCAACTATTTTGGTAACACTGCTAAGCCAATGATATAAAGAAGTCTTTGCATACATACATTCTAAGCACTTCCATAATTCAGCTGCCTTTTTGAAACTTAGATATGACATTACTAAATCCTCAGTCAAGGAGTTCTTGATAACCCTTAGACACTCATGATTTTTCCTTTTCCATCCATTTGATGTTTCGGCCAAGGTACCGTAAATCACGTCCATTAGCTCCATCATCTCGAAGTAGCTCTTGAGTGCACACTTCCAGTAGTGATATTTTGATCCATCAAGTATGGGTAGCCATGGGTGTGGGCCCATAACCTGTTGTCCATAGCCTATTTCATCCATGGATTACTTTCAGAAGCACCACGGACTACCCCTCAATCAGCTGTGTATCACACAACACAGATTACTCCACAAAACACAAAATATCCTCAAACTGCACCAATAAGAATTATACTACAGAAAATATAATATCCCAAAGTTTCAACAAAATCTACTAAGGAATCTAGAAGATATAAGCTCCAGAGTTTCACAAAAACAGCTGACACCTTCACAAACTAACCACTTAGACTAGTCACAGAATCTTACAGCGATAGCTGAATAGAATGAAACTTCACACACATATATATTCTATATCTTATAATAATTCCACAAAGTTTCACATGAAAGCACCAAACAGAGTGATCACACCAACAGGTCAAAAATACAGAAAACAGTTTGCCATTGCTTTGATAATACTTGATTGCGATACATAAAATAATCTAAGTCCTGCAAGTTATACTCAGAGAGTTCACTACTGAATGTACGGAGGCATACCAGCCGTATTGTATCTACTCTAATAAACTAATTAGCCAGAAGGACAAACCTCTGTTGTACAGACTATTTACACCGCAATCTTCGTATGTCAAAAACCAAACTACCGCTAAGCAACTACTAAGCTACCACTACCGCACAATCATCATTACTCGAAATCTATCCTATTCATATTATCCGCAGCTATGCTAGCTGGGCTGGCTGTGTTGTCCGTACAGATCATAAAAATAGCCGTAGCTGCGTTGACTTAACTGTGTCGCAGCTCCGCCGTACCGGCGACACCTGTTTCAATATTTTGTTAATTCCATATCGGATCGCTTCGCGTTCCGCCATCCATATGTTAGTGCTTGTACACACCAGTTTAATTATACCTGTACGTTCGCTCTCCTAATCCGTAAATCTATTTGAGCCTCCATATTAAAACCACTTAGCAGTTACGGACAAAATGTCTTGTACGCTCGAAACTAACTTTTCAAAACAAAATCTCGGATCTCCCCTGAATCTGCAATCACGGTTTCATTCATGTCTTTTTCGGGAACGACCTAGTTCTCCTTACTCTCGGACTCAAATCTGATTCTTATCTTCTTTGTATATTTGAAAGAGTCAAATGACTTCCCTTCATCCTTGACAACTAAGTGTTTGACCAAAATGGTATCTTTATTTGCTAAGCCATAGACTCTTTATCCCTTGACATCCTCATCATATCCCACAAAGTATCCAGGTTTTCCCTTAGCATCTAGTTTCCAATTTTTCCTATCCGTGTCAAGATTGTAAACTTGGCTACCGAATACTTTAAGGTGTGAGATATCTGGTTTCCTTCCAACCCATCTCTAATAAGGTGTCACTCCCTTTACAACTGAGGTAAGGACTCTATTAAATGTATTACATTAGGAGCTGCTGAATCGTTCCACTTTTGTAAATGTTAACAAGAGCCTCCTACAAATTGTCTACCTTGTTAACATTGAGGTGAGGAGTAAGAAGTTCTTAAATAAGGTGCATGCGAATGTAATGAATCGCCACCGAGTTGTTGAAATCCTATATTTCAGTATCATTCACATCTTTTTTTGGAACAACCCCTACTTGTAGAGATCTAGTGGCTATCGGTGTGAGTTTTTCCTTTCCTTTCTCCTTGCCTTTGTCTAACACAATGCTTTTTCCGTCATCAACTGCCTTGTTTGTCTCCACAGATCCTCCTCAGAATGTGAATCCTCGAAAACGTGGTGGATCCCCTAAATTTGCAGATAGCCGCCGCACACGACCAATCACAATACCCCTTAGACGGTTTTAAAAAAGTGCACCTTTCATCATTGTCTCCTAGTATATAAACCGAGTTCCATTAAAAATAAGCACTCTAAAGGTGGACCCATTACCAATAACTTTATGGTCTTGATTGACCCACAGAGTGTGTAGCCTATGTAAAGCCTTTAGCATAATTTTTGCCCTTTTTCTCTCAAAGCAAAATAGAAGCCATCCAGTCAGCCAAGTATTCTGACCACCCTGACCACTGTGAGGACCTGACTCGCTTAAGTTAGACGCAAAAAAAACCTATGAATTTGCTCGCGTGAGCAGTGACTTATGGATGGCCAAAGATGGTGTATTTAAACAAAGCACTCTCAGAGTGAGGCGCCCCCAAAAATTCTAGGTCCTAACTCCTAAACACCTCTCTAGACCCCCTACTATTGATGTACCTAACCAATCACATGATTGTACAGTATAAGATGGTACAGATGTTTTGAAAAGAGATAATTAATAGTTCACTTCTCTATTTTAGTTTTACTTTAAAGAAAGAGAGTGAGGATCAAAGGCACGCCATGGCTGCCGCCATATTTAGAAAGTGGCAGATTTTGAAGTAGAGGATAATTTACTAAAATGTTGCCTAAGTCCAGATTTGAACTTGGGTCTGTGGACCTCTATATAGTCGTACGTCTTCACCACTTAGGCGTTATCGAAAAGATACACATGACGGGTTTCAAACATATATAAACATTAATGCAACAACTAATTAACAACAGACTAACCAAAAGGAGCAATTCATGCATGTACGCGAATCTGAACCGTGTAAAATATGTTTTGATTGGACGGTCGACATTATAGCCGCCACGCGAATTGAACTCTTCTCAGCATACGGAGATAGCGTCACGCGTTGCCACATGGCGCCACATTGTTTGATACCGGAGAAGATGGGAGGAGGAACCATGGCTTCCGATTTGACAGGTGTCTCCTCGTAGACCTTGTCGTACAATGGTCGTACAATAAGTACATCGCCCATTGTAACTTCTTGTACTATATAGTGTTCCTATTGGACTAGGGTTTAGTAGTAGGTAGTAGTGAGTAGGCAGACCAAGACTTAGTAATATTTAGGTACCTCTCTCTAAGAGAGCTTGTAACTATAAAGGTCATCTTTGACCAGCCATAACTTACACCTCAGGGGAGCAAATTTAGTGATTCTTTTTGCGTTTGACTTAAGGGAGCCTTGTACTCACAGGGGTGAAGGTGATCAGAATATTCGTGTTCCTTGGCGGCACTTATTCAGTGGGAAAATGGAAGGGGCAAATATTATCCAAGAGGCTTTACATAGGCTGCTCAATTTGTGGGTCAATGGAGACCACTGAATTTCAAGATGCACTCTACTTTTTGTTCGGTCGTCGTACGGCA
>JBBHKE010002896.1:106653-117732 GCA_037447655.1 Zygnema cylindricum
TCGCTATTGTGTATAACAGTGGAGTTAATGTGTTTGACGTTATCCCTAACAGTTTGTGTAATTGAGGTGACAATATGTGTTATCGCTTATGTTTTGTGTAATTTAGGTAACAATTCTTGTTATCGCTAACAGTTTGTGTAATTTAGGTGACAATTTGTGTTATCGTTAACTGTTTGTGTAATTTAGGTAACAATTATTGTTATCGCTAATAGTTTGTGTAATTTAGGTTACAATTCTTGTTATCCCTAACAGTTTGTGTAATTGAGGTGACAATATGCGTTATCGCTAACGTTTTGTGTAATTTAGGTAACAATTCTTGTTATCGCTAACAGTTTGTGTAATTTAGGTGACAATATGTGTTATCTCTAATTGTTTTTGTAATTTAGGTAACAATTCTTTTGATCGCTAACTATTTGTGTAATTTAGGTAATAATTCTTGTTAATGCTAACAATTTGTGTAATTTAGGTTACAATTATTGTTATCGCTAACAGTTTCTGTTATTTAGTTAATAATTCTTGTTAATGCTAACAATTTGTGTTATTAAGGTTACAATTCTTGTTATAGCTAACAGTTTTTGTAATTTAGGTGACAATTCTTGTTAATGCTAACAATTTTTGTAATTTAGGAAACAATTCTTGTTATAGCTAACTGTTTGTGTAATTAAGGAGATACTTTTTGTTAATGCTAACAATTTGTGTAATTTAGGTTACAATTCTTGTTATCGCTAACAGTTTGTGTTATTTAGTTAATGTTTCTTGTTATAGCTAACAGTTTGTGTAATTTAGGTGACAATTCTTTTTATCGCTAACAGTTTTTGTAATTTAGGTGACAATTTGTGTTATCGCTAACTCTTTGTGTAATTTATGTATCAATTCTTGTTATCGCTAACAATATGTGTAATTAAGGTTACAATTCTTGTTATCGCTAACAGTTTGTGTAATTTGGGTAACAATTCTCGTTATCGCTAACTGTTTGTGTACTCTAGGTAACAATTCTTGTTATCGCTAACTGTTTGTGTAATTTAGGTAACAATTCTTGTTATCGCTAACAATTTTTGTAATTTAGGCAACAATTCTTGTTATCGCTAAAAATTTGTGTAATTTATGTAACAATTTGGTTTTCACTAACTGTTTGTGTAATTTAGGCAACAATTTTTGTTATTGCTAACTGTTTCTGTAATTTAGGTGATTATTTGTGTTATCCCTAACTATTTCTGTAATTTAGGTAGCAATTCTTGTTATCGCTAACTGTTAGTGTAATTTAGGTAACAATTCTTGTTAATGCTAACAATTTGTGTAATTAGGTTACAATTCTTGTTATCGCTAACAGTTTGTGTAATTTGGGTAACAATTCTCGTTATCGCTAACTTTTTGTGTACTCTAGGTAACAATTCTTGTTATCGCTAACTGTTTGTGTAATTTAGGTAACAATTCTTGTTATCGCTAACAATTTTTGTAATTTAGGCAACAATTCTTGTTATCGCTAAAAATTTGTGTAATTTATGTAACAATTTGGTTTTCACTAACTGTTTGTGTAATTTAGGCAACAATTTTTGTTATTGCTAACTGTTTGTGTAATTTAGTTGATAATTTGTGTTATCGCTAACTATTTGTGTAATTTAGGTAACAATTTTTGTTATCGCTAACTGTTAGTATAATTTAGGTAACAATTCTTGTTATCGCTAACGGTTTGTGTAAATTAGGTAACAATTATTGTTATCGCTAATTGTTTTTGTAATTTAGGTTACAATTCTTGTTATCGCTAACAATTTGTGTAATATAGGTAACAATTTTTTTTATCGCTAACAGTTTTTGTAATTTAGGTAACAATTCTTGTTAATGCTAACAATTTGTGTAATTTGGCTTAGAATTCTTGTTATCGCTAACTCTTTGTGTAATTTAGGTAACAATTCTTGTTATTGCTAACAGTTAGTGTAATTAAGGTGACAATTTGTGTTATCTCTAACTGTTTGTGTAATTTAGGTGACAATTCTTGTTATCGCTAACAGTTTGTGTAATTTAGGTTACAATTCTTGTTATCGCTAACAGTTTGTGTAATTTAGGGGCCAATATGTGTTTTCGCTAACTGTTTGTGTAATTTAGGTAATAATTCTTGTTATCGCTAACTGTTTGTGTAATTTAGGTAAAAATTATTGTTATCGCTAACTGTTTTTGTAATTTAGGTAACAATTTTTGTTATCGCTAACTGTTTGTGTAATTTGGGTAACAATTCTTAGTATCGCTTACAGTTTGTAAATTTAGGTAACAATTCTTGTTATTGCTAACTGTTTGTGTAATTTAGGTAACAATTCTTGTTAATGCTAACAATTTGTGTAATTAGGTTACAATTTTTGTTATCGCTAACTGTTTTTGTAATTTAGGTTACAATTCTTGTTATCGCTAACTGTTTGTGTAATTTAGGTAACAATTCCTGTTATCGCTAACAATTTGTGTTATTTAGGTAACAATTCTTGTTATCGCTAACAATTTGTGTAATTTAGGTAACAATTCTTGTTAATGCTAACAATTTGTGTAATAAGGTTACAATTCTTGTTATCGCTAACTGTTTTTGTAATTTAGGTTACAATTTTTGTTATCGCTAGCTGTTTGTGTAATTTAGGCAACAATTCTTGTTAATGCTAACAATTTGTGTAATTTAGGTTACAATTCTTGTTATCGTTAACAGTTTGTGTAATTTAGGTGACTATTCTTTTTATCGCTAACAGTTTTTGTAATTTAGGTGACAATTTGTGTTATCGCTAACTGTTTGTGTAATTTAGGTAACAATTCTTGTTATCGCTAACTCTTTGTGTAATTTAGGTAACAATTCTTGTTATCGCTAACAGTTTGTGTAATTGAGGTTACAATTCTTGTTATCGCTAACAGTTTGTGTAATTTGGGTAACAATTTTCGTTATCGCTAGCTATTTCTGCAATTTAGGTAACAATTCTTGTTATCGCTAACTGTTTGTGTAATTTAGGTAACAATTCTTGTTATCGCTAACAATTTGTGTAATTTAGGCAACAATTGTTGTTATCGCTAAAAATTTGTGTAATTTATGTAACAATTTGGTTTTCACTAACTATTTGAGAAATTTAGGCAACAATTCTTATTATCGCTAACTGTTTGTGTAATTTAGGTGATTATTTGTGTTATCTCTAATTGTTTGTGTAATTTAGATAACAATTCTTGTTATCGCTAACTGTTTGTGTAAAATAGGTTTCAATTTTTGTTATCGCTAACAATTTGTGTAATTTAGGTAACAATTTTTGTTTTCACTAACTTTTTGTGTAATTTAGGCAACAATTGTTGTTATCGCTAACTATTTGTGTAATTTAGGCAACAATTCTTGTTATCGCTAACTATTTGTGTAATTTAGGTTACAATTCTTGTTATCGCTAACAGTTTGTGTAATTTAGGCGACAATTTGTGTTATCGCTAACTGTTTGTGTAATTTAGGTAACAATTATTGTTATCGCTAACTGTTTGTGTAATTGAGGTTACAATTCTTGTTATCCCTAACAGTTTGTGTAATTGAGGTGACAATATGTGTTATCGCTTATGTTTTGTGTAATTTAGGTAACAATTCTTGTTATCGCTAACAGTTTGTGTAATTTAGGTGACAATTTGTGTTATCGCTAACTGTTTGTGTAATTTAGGTAACAATTATTGTTATCGCTAATAGTTTGTGTAATTTAGGTTACAATTCTTGTTATCCCTAACAGTTTGTGTAATTGAGGTGACAATATGTGTTATCGCTAACGTTTTGTGTAATTTAGGTAACAATTCTTGTTATCGCTAACAGTTTGTGTAATTAGGTGACAATATGTGTTATCGCTAATTGTTTTTCTAATTTAGATAACAATTCTTTTGATCGCTAACTATTTGTGTAATTTAGGTAATAATTCTTGTTAATGCTAACAATTTGTGTAATTTAGGTTACAATTATTGTTATCGCTAACAGTTTCTGTTATTTAGTTAATAATTCTTGTTAATGCTAACAATTTGTGTTATTAAGGTTACAATTCTTGTTATAGCTAACAGTTTTTGTAATTTAGGTGACAATTCTTGTTAATGCTAACAATTTTTGTAATTTAGGAAACAATTCTTGTTATAGCTAACTGTTTGTGTAATTAAGGAGATACTTTTTGTTAATGCTAACAATTTGTGTAATTTAGGTTACAATTCTTGTTATCGCTAAAAGTTTGTGTTATTTAGTTAATGTTTCTTGTTATAGCTAACAGTTTGTGTAATTTAGGTGACAATTCTTTTTATCGCTAACAGTTTTTGTAATTTAGGTGACAATTTGTGTTATCGCTAACTCTTTGTGTAATTTATGTATCAATTCTTGTTATCGTTAACAATTTGTGTAATTAAGGTTACAATTCTTGTTATCGCTAACAGTTTGTGTAATTTGGGTAACAATTCTCGTTATCGCTAACTGTTTGTGTACTCTAGGTAACAATTCTTGTTATCGCTAACTGTTTGTGTAATTTAGGTAACAATTCTTGTTATCGCTAACAATTTTTGTAATTTAGGCAACAATTCTTGTTATCGCTAAAAATTTGTGTAATTTATGTAACAATTTGGTTTTCACTAACTGTTTGTGTAATTTAGGCAACAATTTTTGTTATTGCTAACTGTTTCTGTAATTTAGGTGATTATTTGTGTTATCCCTAACTGTTTCTGTAATTTAGGTAGCAATTCTTGTTATCGCTAACTGTTAGTGTAATTTAGGTAACAATTCTTGTTAATGCTAACAATTTGTGTAATTAGGTTACAATTCTTGTTATCGCTAACAGTTTGTGTAATTTGGGTAACAATTCTCGTTATCGCTAACTTTTTGTTAATTTAGGTAACAATTCTTGTTAATGCTAACAATTTGTGTAATTTGGGTTACAATTCTTGTTATCGCTAACTGTTTGTGTAATTTAGGTAACAATTCTTGTTAATGCTAACAATTTGTGTAATTTAGGTAACAATTTTTGTTATCGCTAACAGTTTGTGTAATTTAGGTTACAATTCTTGTTATCGTTAACTGTTTGTGTAATAAAGGTGACAATATGTGTTATCGCTTACTGTTTGTGTAATTTGGGTAACAATTCTTGTTACCACTAACAGTTCGTGTAATTTAGGTAACAATTCTTGTTATCGCTAACAATTTGGGTAATTTAGGTAACATTTCTTTTTATCGCTAGCAGTTTTTGTAATTTAGTTAACAATTCTTGTTAATGCTAACAATTTGTGTAATTAGGTTACAATTCTTGTTATCACTAACAGTTTGTGTAATTTAGGTGATAATTTGTGTTATGCTAACTGTTTGTGTAATTTAGGTAACAATTCTTGTTATCGCTAACTGTTAGTGTAATTTAGGTAACAATTCTTGTTATCCCTAACTGTTTTTGTAATTTAGGTTAAAATTCTTGTTATCGCTAACCGTTTGTGTAATTTAGGGTACAATTCTTGTTATCGCTAACAATTTGTGTTATTTAGGTAACAATTCTTGTTAATGCTAAAAATTTGTGTAATTTATGTAACAATTTGGTTTTCACTAACTGTTTGTGTAATTTAGGCAACAATTTTTGTTATTGCTAACTGTTTGTGTAATTTAGTTGATAATTTGTGTTATCGCTAACTATTTGTGTAATTTAGGTAACAATTTTTGTTATCGCTAACTGTTAGTATAATTTAGGTAACAATTCTTGTTATCGCTAACGGTTTGTGTAAATTAGGTAACAATTATTGTTATCGCTAACAGTTTGTGTAATTTAGGTAACAATTCTTGTTAATGCTAACAATTTGTGTAATTAGGTTACAATTTTTGTTATCGCTAACTAATTCTATAATTTAGGTGATAATTTGTGTTATCCGTAACTGTTTTTGTAATTTAGGTAACAATTCTTGATATCGCTAACTCTTTTTGTAATTTAGGTAACAATTCTTGTTATCGGTAACACTTTGTGTAATTTAGGTTATAATTTTTGTTATCGCTAACAGTTTGTGTAATTTAGGTGACAATATGTGTTATCCCTAACTGTTTGTGTAATTTAGGTATCAATTGATGTTATCGCTAACTGTTTGTGTAATTTAGGTAACAATTCTTGTTATCGCTAACTATTTGTGTAATATAGGTAACAATTCTTGTTATCGCTAACAATTTGTGTAATTTAGGTAACAATTCTTTTTATTGCTGACAGTTTTTGTAATTTAGGTAACAATTCTTGTTAATGCTAACAATTTGTGAAATTTGGGTTACAATTCTTGTTATCGCTAACTGTTTGTGTAATTTAGGTAACAATTCTTGTTAATGCTAACAATATGTGTAATTTAGGTTACTATTCTTATTATCGCTAACAATTTGTGTAATTTAGGTGACAATTTGTGTTATTTCTAACTGTTTGTGTAATTTAGTTAACAATTATTGTGATCGCTAAGTCTTTGTGTCATTTAGGTAACAATTCTTGTTATCGCTAATAGTTTGTGTAATTTAGGTTACAATTCTTATTATGGCGAACTGTTTCTGTAATTAAGGTGACAAGATGTGTTATCACTAACTGTTTGTGTAATTTAGGTAACAATTCTTGTTATCGCTAACTGTTTGTGGAATTTGGTTACAATTCTTGTTACCGCTAACAGTTTGTGTAATTTAGGTGATAATTTGTGTTATCGCTAACTGTTTGTGTAATTTAGGTAACAATTCTTGTTATCGCTAACTGTTAGTGTAATTTAGGTAACAATTTTTGTTAATGCTAACAATTTGTGTAATTAGGTTACAATTCTTGTTATCGCTAACAGTTTCTGTAGTTTAGGTGATAATTTGTGTTATCCCTGTTGTCTTTTGGAAAGCTTTCAGTCTCAGAGCAGCGCAACAGCGCAGCAACTATACAGTTGCTATACAGCAGAGCAGGTGCTATACGGAAGAGCAGCACAGCTGCTATACAGCAGAGCAGCTGCTATACAGCAGAGCAGCGGAGCTGCAGAGCAGCGTAGCTGCAGAGCAGCGCAGCAGCGAAGCTGCAATACAGACAAGACAACGCAACCACGATTATATTTGATATGGTCCGTACGGTCAACGCAGCGTCTGATATTCTTAAAGTGATTCTGTACTGATAGAGCAACTGTGATAGATACGATTCTAGTAAACTTAGTGGGTAACTCAGTGGAAACTTACTGGGTAACTTAGTGGTAGCTTAGTGATAGCTCAGTGGTAGCTTAGCGATAGCTCAATGGTAGCTTGACAGATTAGTGGTAGCTTGGTGGTTTGATGTACCTCTCAAGTACAATGGTGTTGCCAGTTCAACACAAGTATAAGACTTAGGACTCATAGCATATTATGTATCCAGACTTCCAAGTAGTAAAACTGCAGACAGTTTTTGGGAAACTTCTGAGTATTATATCTTGAGTGTTGTCGAGTCAGTTGTGCTATAACTTTGGGAGTTATTATTGTTTATGCTACTCTATATTCTGATAGAGTTTTGAGAGGCTTGGATGCTTGTATAAGAATTGGTGAGCACTTAAGAACAGTTGTTTGGTAGGATTCTTGATAGCTTTCTGAGAGTGTATCATGTCTACTTCTACTACTACTGCTGCCCCTCCACCTGCACCGGTGGTTGTAGAACAACAGGTTATGGGCCTCTCATCAAGAATTCCTATCTTTTCCGGGGATAAGTATGTTTACTGGGCGGATATGGTGGAAACACATTTTGAAAGTGTCAATCTTTGGGATATCTTGGATGGTTCGCTGGATGAATCTGATCCGTCATGGTCTAAGAAAAATACGCAAGCCCATTCTATTCTGAAATTTTGTATATCTGAGGACTTAGGTATGTCTCGGATAAAGATGAAAAAAGCAATTGATATCTGGAAATCTCTTAAAAGTGATTATGAAAAGGCCAATGTTTAGGAAGAACTTCTATTGGCTGAGAAAATTTGGGACTATAAGTACACTGGCGGTACAATGGCTAAATATTCTAACAAATTTCGTATCTTTGTAGATGCACATGCTTGTGCAGGTGGGGTGTTTCCTCTTTTTCAGCAGGCGGCATTGCTCATGAGGGGTCTCCCTCGTAGTATGAAAGGAGCATCTGACATGCTCAAACAAAAAGATAAAGCTAGCTGGACTTTACAGTTAGCCATCAATATTTTACTAGAGGAGGAAGCTACATCTAATATTCTCAATGTTGAGCAAGTAGAGGCTTTTAATTCAGACTTTGAGAGAAAAGGACAGTTTCATCAGCAAAGGAATCAGTTTAATCAGTTCAGACAGTTTAATCAAGGTGGAAATAGACAATCCAACAATGCATGCTTTTATTGTAGTGAGAGAGGTCATGGATACAAATTTTGTCCTAAGCTTAAAAAAGCTAACGATACAGGTTTATACCGGCCGGGATGGCAACAAAGCCGGTTTTACAAAGGTTTCACGGGGACTACATCTCGTGGAAATGCATTATTTTCGGCTTCTTCGTCTCTCCAAGACGAGACTTTGACGGTTTCTACGGAGGACGATACGGATCTCTTCGCTATTGCGGCTGCAATGGAGGGCGCAAAGGACCCCGGATGGATAATGGATACAGGAGCGTCAGCCCACATGTGCTGGAACAAGGCCATCTTCAAAAATCTGAAAGCAACGCCGGAGAAAAATATTTATTATACTTGTGGAATGAGTGTCCAAACTCGTGCTGTGGGTGATGTGTCCTTACTAGTTGATGTAGAAGGAAAAGCAGTTGAAAGGACTCTTCAGAATGTCTTATTTGTGCCTGACTTTAAGAAAAATCTGTTTTCTACGTCGTTGGTTGAGAGTAAAGTCTTTGAGGTTAGTTTGAAAAACGGTCGGCAGGTTGTTAGCAAAAACGGCAAGGTTGCAGTTACAAGTACTAGAGATAGTAACAAGATGTATCACATGGATATGGCTAATACAGAGGAAAATGATGTTTTGTACTCCGGTGTTTTGCACTCAGATGAGTTATGGCATAAAAGATTAGGCCATGT
This sequence comes from Zygnema cylindricum, assembly GCA_037447655.1. Taxonomy (NCBI): domain Eukaryota; kingdom Viridiplantae; phylum Streptophyta; class Zygnematophyceae; order Zygnematales; family Zygnemataceae; genus Zygnema; species Zygnema cylindricum. The sequence goes on from JBBHKE010002896.1 coordinate 115,642, forward strand.
AAACTATGATAGTTTGAAGAAAATGGTCCTTGCTAGAAAAATAGAGGGTGTATCACTCACAGATGAGCCGGTCAAAACTTTTGATGGTTGCGCTTTAGGAAAAATCCACCGATTACCATTTCCTAAGGAGTCAGAGCATCGGTCAACGAAAATGCTGCAACAAATTCATTCGGATATTTTTGGTCCTGCGAAGGTTACATCAGCCGGGGGGATGAAATACATGGGCACCTTCACAGATGATTTTTCAAGGTTTACAAAAGTTTACTTCATGAAGGAAAAGAGTGAAGTGTTTGGTCACTTCAAACACTATAAAGCATGGGTTGAAAAACTTCATAATTTACCTATTTTGCAGCTCAGATCGGACAATGGCGGTGAATATACATCGAAATAATTTGAAACCTTTTTACTCGAAGAAGGTATCAGTCTTCTATTGACTGTTCCGTATTCACCGGAACAAAATGGGGTGTCTGAAAGACTAAATAGAAATCTCACAGAAAGCTCCAGGTCGATGCTCGCAGATAAGAATGTGGATCTGAAATTCTAGGCTGAGGCTCTAAATTGTGCAGTTTATATTAAAAATAGGATAGGATCCAGATCGGTAGACACTACTCCTTACGAGATTTGGACAGGTATCAAACCAGATAATAGCCATTTTAAAGTCTTTGGTAGTCAATGCTTTATATTGGATACGTCCACAGGTAGATGGAAAATGGAACCAAAGGGACTACCGGGCATTTTGTTAGGATATGACAATCACTCCAAAGGTTATCGAGTCTTTGTGTTTAAGAGGCAGAAAATAATTGTAGCACGGAATATTATTGTAAAGGATAAGCTTGACTCCGTAGATTTATTTAAAATGACAGAGCAGCAAAAGCAGCAAAAGGTACAAGAACATGTCATTTTAGATTGCATGCAAGAAATTGTCCCGCATATGCATCATTCTCCGGTGGTGACTTCGGAGTCCGCCTCTCTCCAAGTTCCTCCAAAAGTTCAGTTCCAACCAGACCAACAGCGATCAATACACACGGATCGCAACCAGCGCAATCAGCGCAATGCGCGACATCCGACGATCTCAGCTTCAGAATTTCCGGGGGGGAAAAGATCCAACAGTCGCCTGCAAGCAAGTTCTCACTTTGCCCACTCAGCAACCTCAGGGGAGCCTTTGACCATTCAGGAGGCCTTCTCATCACCAGAACGGAATCACAGGATCGAGGCAGCAAACGACGAAATGAAGTCCATCATGGAGGCTCAAACATGGGAGCTGGTGGACCTTCCTCCGGATCGAAAAGCAATCGGCAGCAAATGGGTATTCAAGGTGAAGTTAAACCCGATAGCACCATTGAACGTTATAAGGCCAGACTTGTGGCAAAAGGGTATAATCAAAAGGAAGGAATCGATTTTGAAGAAACATTTTCTCCAGTTGTAAGATTTCCAACAATTAGGATTTTGCTGTCCCTAGCTGCTATAGAAGATATGGAAATACATCAAATGGATGTAAAGACAGCCTTTTTGCATGGAGAACTAGAAGAGACCATTTACATGCAGCAGCCTGAAAAGTATGCAGAACCAGGAAAAGAGCACTTAGTATGCAAGTTGCTAAAATCTTTGTACGGCCTAAAACAGGCCCCCAGACAGTGGAATCTTAAGCTTGATGAATTCTTGACTAGCCTAGGATTTCACAGGATAAGTTCTGATCACTCTGTCTATGTTCTGAAAGGTGAAAATGGGATAATGTATATAGCGGTGTATGTAGATGATTTACTATTAATTAGCAAATCAATGGCTGAAATTAACAAAATCAAAACTGCTCTAAACTCACGGTTCAAGATAAAAGACCTCGGTGAGGCAAAATATATTTTGGGTATTCAGGTAGAGAGGGACAGAAATGAGAAACTAATAAAATTGACTCAAAAGGAGGCTATTGGAAACATGTTAGATGAGTACGGAATGCGGGGGGCAAAGGGATGTCTAACTCCAATGGAGGTTCGGTAGAAGTTAGAGCGAGAAAAGACAAAACCAGGTGTCATTGTTAGCGAGTATTTAGAATCTGGGGAGAATGATTATATGACACAAATACCTTACAGACAGATA
>JBBHKE010002896.1:119950-142141 GCA_037447655.1 Zygnema cylindricum
AACAATCGGGATTTTTCTAAACAATGGATTTATTGTGTTTGTCAATCGCTATTGATCTTAATATTGGATTTAATGTGTTAGACAATAGCGATTGTTCTGTGTTATTTAGGTAACAAATCTTTTTAGGGCTAACAATCTATGTAATGTAGGTAACAATTCTTGTTATCGCTAACAATTTGTGTAATTTAGGATACAATTATTCTTTTCGCTAACAGTTTGTGTAATTTAGTTAACAATTCTTGTTATCGCCAACAATTTGTGTAATTTAGGTATCAATTCATGTTATCGCTAACAATTTGTGTAACTTAAATAACCATTTTTGTTGGCGGTAACAATTTGTGTAATTTAGATAACAATTCTTGTTATCGCTAACAGTTTGTTTATTTTAGGTAATTATTCTTGTTATCGCTAACTGTTTGTGTAATTTAGGTAACAATTCTTGTTATCGCCAACAGTTTGTGTAATTGAGGTAACAATTCTTGTTATCGCTAACAGTTTGTGTAACTTAGGTAACCAATCTTGTTATCGCTAACTGTTTGTGTAATTTAGGTAACAATTCTTGTTATCGCCAACAGTTTGTGTAATTAAGGTCAAAATTCTCGTTATCGATAACAATTATTAAACTTAGGTAACCATTCTTTTTAGAGCAAACAGTTTGTATAATTTAGATAATAATTCATGTTATCTCTAACTGTTTGTGTAATTTAGGTAACAATTCCTGTTAGCGCTAACAATTTATGTAGTTTAGGTTACAATTCTTGTTATCGCTAACAGTTTCGGTAATTTAGTTAACAATTCTATTTATCACTAAATGTTTGTGTAATTTAGGTTACAATTCTTGTTATCGCTAACAGTTTGTTTAATTTAGGTACTATTCCTGTTATCCCTAACTGTTTGTGTAATTTAGGTCACAATTCTTGTTATCGCCAATAGTTTGTAAAATTTAGGTAATTATTCCTTTTAGCCTTACAATTTGTGTAATTTAGGTTACAATTGTTGTTATCGCTAACTGTTAGTGTAATTTAGGTAATAATTGTTGTTATCGCTTACAATTTGTGTAATTTAGGTTACAATTGTTGTTATCGCTAACAATTTGTGTAAAATAGGTAATAATTTTTGTATTCGCTAATTGTTTGTGTAATTTCGGTAACAGTTCTTCTTATAGCTAAGAGTTTGTGTAATTTAGGTAACTTTTCTTGTTATCGTTAATAGTTTGTGTAACTTAGATAACCATTCTTGTTAGCGCTTACAATTTGTGTAATTTAGGTAAAATTCTTGTTATCGCTAACTGTTTGTGTAACTTAGGTAACCATTAGGGCTAACAGTTTATGTAATTTAGATAACAATTCCTGTTATCTCCAACTTTTTGTGAAATTTAGGTAACAATTCTTGTTATCACTAACTGTTTGTGTAATTTATGTAACAATTCCTATTATGGCTAACAGTTTGTGTAACTTAGGTAACCATTCTTGTTAGCGATAACTGGTTGTGTAATTTAGGTAAAATTCTTGTTATCGCTAACTGTTTGTGTAATTTTGGTAACAATTCTTGTTATCGCCAACGGTTTGTGAAATTTAGGAAACAATTCTTGTTATCGCTAAATGTTTGTGTAATTTAGGTAACATTGCTTGTTATCACTAACAATTTGTGTAATTTAGGATACAATTATTCTTATCACTAACAATTTATGTAATTTAGGTTACAATTCTTGTTATCGCTAACAGTTTGTGTAATTTAGGTCACAATTCTAGTTATTGCCGATTGTTTGTGTAATTTATGTAACAATTCTTGTTATCGTTAACTGTTTCTTTAATTTAAGTAACTTTTCTTGTTATTGCCAACAGTTTGTGTTATTTAGGTAACAATTCTTGTTATCGCTAACAGTTTGTGTAACTTAGATAACCATTCTTGTTAGCGCTAAAAGTTTGTGTAATTTAGGAAACAATTTTTGTTATCGTTAACTGTTTGTGTAATAAAGGTAACAATTCTTATTATCGATAACAGTTTATGTAACTTAGGTAACCATTCTTTTTAGAGAAAACAGTTTGTATAATTTAAGTAACAATTCTTGTTATCGCTAACTGTTTGTGTAATTTAGTTAACAATTCTTTTTGTGTAACTTAGGTAACCATTATTGTTAGCTCGAACAATTTCTGTAATTTAGATAACAATTCCTGTTATCTCTAAGTGTTTGTGTAATTTAGGTAACAATTCTTGTTATCGCTTACTGTTTGTGTAATTTAGGTAACAATTTGTGTTAGCGCTAACGATTTATGTAATTTAGGTTACAATTCTTGTTATCGCTAACAGTTTGTGCAATTTAGGTATCAATTCTTTTTATCGCTAACTGTTTGTGTAATTTAGTTAACAACTCTTTTTATCGCTAGCTGTTTGTGTAATTTAGGTTACAATTCTTGTTATCGCTTACAGTTTGTTTAATTTAGGTAACAATTTGTGTTATCGCTAACTGTTTGTGTAATTTAGGTAACAATTCTTGTTAACGCCTATAGTTTGTGTAATTTAAGTAACAATTCCTGTTGGCGCTAACAATTTGTGTAATTTAGGTTACAATTGTTGTTATCGCAAGTTTGTGTAATTTAGGTCACAATTCTTGTTATCGCTTACAATTTTTTTAATTTAGGTAACAAATCTTGTTATCACTATCTGTTTGTGTAATTTGGGTAACTATTCTTGTTATCGCTAATAATTTGTGTAATTTAATTAATAATTGTTGTTATCGCTTACAATTTACTTAATTTAGGTAACAATTCTTGTCATCGTTTACAATTTGTGTAATTTAGGTTATAATTCTAGTTATCGCTAAAAGTTTGTTTAATTTATGTAATAGTTGTTGTTATCGCTAATTGTATGTGTAATTTAGGTAACAATTCTTGTTAGCGCTAACAATTTGTGTAATTTAGGTTACAATTTTTGTTATCGCTAACAGTTTGTGTAAAATAGGTAACAATTGTTGTTATCGCTAATTGTTTCTGTAACTTAGGTAATAATTCTTGTTAGCGCTAACTGTTTGTGTAATTTAGGTAACAATTCTTGTTAACGCCAACAGTTTGTGTAATTTAGGTAACAATTCTTGTTATCGCTAACAGTTTGTGTAACTTAGGTAACCATTCTTGTTAGCGCTAACAATTTATGTAATTTAGATAACAATTCCTGGTATCTCTAACAATTTGTGTAATTTAGGATACAATTATTGTTATCGCTAATAATTTGTGTAATTTAGGTTACAATTCGTATTATCGTTAACGATTTGTGTAATTTAGGTAATTATTCTAGTTATCGCTAACTATTTGTGTTATTTAGGTAACAAATCGTTTTAGGGCTAACAATTTATGTAATGTAGGTAACAATTCTTGTTATCGCTAACAATTTGTGTAATTTAGGATACAATTATTCTTTTCGCTAACAGTTTGTGTAATTTAGGTAACAATTCTTGTTATTGCCAACAATTTGTGTAATTTAGGTAACAATTCATGTTATCGCTAACAATTTGTGTAACTTAGGTAACCATTATTGTAAGCGGTAACAATTTATGTAATTTAGATAACAATTCTAGTTATCACCAACTGTTTGTTTATTTTAGGTAATAATTCTTGTTATCGCTAAATGTTTGTGTAATATAGGTTACATTTTTTGTTATCGCCAACAATTTGTGTAATTTAGGTAACAATTCTTGTTATCGCTAACAGTTTGTGTAACTTAGGTAACCATTCTTGTTATCGCTAACAATTTGTGTAATTTAGGTAACAATTCTTGTTATCGCCAAGATTTTGTGTAATTAAGGTCAAAATTCTTTTTATCGATAACAGTTTATGTAACTTAGGTAACCATTATTCTTAGCCTTAACAATTTGTGTAATTTAGATAACAATTCATGTTATCTCTAACTGTTTGTGTAATTTAGGTAACAATTTCTGTTATCGCCAACAGTTTGTGTAACTAAGGTAACCATTATTCTTTGCCTTAACAATTTGTGTAATTTAGATAACAATTCATGTTATCTCTAACTGTTTGTGTAAGTTAGGTAACAATTCCTATTAGCGCTAACAATTTATGTAATTTAGGTTACAATTCTTGTTATCGCTAACAGTTTGGGTAATTTAGTTAACAATTCTTTTTATCGCTAACTGTTTGTGTAATTTAGGTTACAATTATTGTTATCGCTAACAGTTTGTTTAATTTAGGTACAATTTCTGTTATCGCTAACTTTTTGGGTAATTTAGGTCACAATTCCTATTAGCGCTAACAATTTATGTAATTTAGGTTACAATTCTTGTTATCGCTAAATGTTTGTGTAATATAGGTAACATTTTTTGTTATCGCCAACAATTTGTGTAATTTAGGTAACAATTCTTGTTATCGCTAATAGTCTGTGTAATTTAGGTCACAATTCCTGTTAGCGCTTACAATTTGTGTAATTTAGGTAACAATAGTTGTTATCGCTAACTGTTAGTGTAATTTAGGTAACAATTCTTGTTATTGCTTACAATTTGTTTAATTTAGGTAACAATTATTGTTATCAGTATCTGTTGTGTAATTTAGGTGACTATTCTTGTTATCGCTAAAAGTTTGTGTAATTTAGGTAATAATTGTTGTTATCGCTTACAATTTGTTTAATTTAAGTAACAATTCTTGTTATCACTATCTGTTGTGTGTTTTAGGTTACAATTCTTGTTATCGCTAACAGTTTGTGTAATGAAATTAATAATTGTTGTTATCGCTTACAATTTGTTAAATTTAGGCAACAATTCTTGTTATCGCTCACAATTTGTGTAATTTAGGTTACAATTGTTGTTATCGCTAATAGTTTGTGTAAAATAGGTAACAATTCTTGTTATAGCAAATTGTTTGTGTAATTTCGGTAACAATTCTTGTAATAGCTAACAATTTGTGTAACTTAGGTAATTATTCTTGTTAGCGCTAACAATTTGTGTAATTTAGGTCAAATTCTTGTTATCGCTAACACTTTGTGTAATTTAGGTAAAAATTCTTGTTATCGCTAACACTTTGTGTAACTTAGGTAACCATTAGGGCTAACAATTTATGTAATTTAGATAACAATTCCTGTTATCTCCAACTGTTTGTGAAATTTAGGTAACAATTCTTGTTATCACTAACTGTTTGTGTAATTTATATAACAATTCCTGTTATGGCTAACAGTTTGTGTAACTTAGGGAACCATTCTTGTTAGCCATAACAGGTTGTGTAATTTAGGTAAAATTCTTGTTATCGCTAACTGTTTGTGTAATTTAGGTAACAATTCTTGTTATCGCCAACGGTTTGTGTAATTTAGGAAACAATTCTTGTTATCGCTAAATGTTTGTGTAATTTAGGTAATAGTGCTTGTTATCACTAACAATTTGTGTAATTTAGGATACAATTATTCTTATCGCTAATAATTTGTGTAATTTAGATTACAATTCCTTTTAGCACTAACAATTTAGGTAATTTAGGTTATAATTCTTGTTATTGCTAACAGTTTGTGTAATTTAGGTCACAATTCTTGTTATCGCTAACAGTTTGTGTAACTTAGGTTACAATTCTTGTTATCGCTAACAGTTTGTGTAATTTAGGTAACAATTCTTGTTATCGCTAACTGTTTGGTTAATTTAGGTAAAAAAAATTGTTATCGCTAACTTTTTGTGTATTTTAGGTAACAGTTATTGTTATCGCTAAATGTTTGTGTAATTTAGGTCACAATTCTTGTTATCGCTAACTGTTTGTGTAACTTAGTTAAAAATTCTTGTTATCGCTAACTGTTTGTGTAACTTAGTTAACAATTCTTATTATCGCTAACTGTTTGTGTAATTTAGGTAACAATTTTTGTTATCGCTAACAGTTTGTGTAACTTAGGTCACAATTCTTGTTATCGCTACCAGTTTGTGTAATTTAGGTCACAATTCTTGTTATCGCTAACAGTTTGTGTAACTAAGGTAACAATTCTTGTTATCGTTACCAGTTTGTGTAATTTAGGTCACAATTTTTGTTATCGCTAACAGTTTGTGTAACTTAGGTTACAATTCTTGTTATCGCTAGTTTGTGTAATTTAGGTCACAATTCTTGTTATCGCTAACAATTTGTTTAATTTAGGTAAGAATTCTTGTTATCACTATCTGTTTGTGTAATTTGGGTAACTATTCTTGTTATCGCAAATAATTTGTGAAATTTAATTAATAATTGTTGTTATCGCTTACAATTTACTTAATTTAGGTAACAATTGTTGTCATCGTTTAAAATTTGTGTAATTTAGGTTATAATTCTTGTTATCGCTAAAAGTTTGTGTAATTTAGGTAATAATTGTTGTTATCGCTAATTGTATATGTAATTTAGGTAACAATTCTTGTTAGCGCTAACAATTTGTGTAATTTAGGTTACAATTTTTGTTATTGCTAACAGTTTGTGTAAAATAGGTAACAATTGTTGTTATCGCTAATTGTTTCTGTAACTTAGGTAATAATTCTTGTTAGCGTTAACTGTTTGTGTAATTTAGGTAGCAATTATTGTTATCGCCAACAGTATGTGTAATTTAGGTAACAATTCTTGTTATCTCTAACAGTTTGTGTAACGTAGGTAACCATTAGTGTTAGCGCTAACAATTTATGTTATTTAGATAGCAATTCTTGTTATCTCCAACTGTTTGTGAAATTTAGGTCACAATTTTTGTTATCGCTAACTGTTTGTATAACTTAGGTAACAATTCCTGTTATCGCTAACAGTTAGAGTAACTTAGGTAACTATTATTGTTAGCTCTAACAATTTGTGTAATTTAGATAACAATTCCTGTTATCTCTAAGTGTTTGTGTAATTTAGGTAACAATTCTTGTTATCGCTTACTGTATGTGTAATTTAGGTAACAATTCGTGATATCGCTAAGAATTTGTGTAATTTAGGTTACAATTCTTTTTATCGCTAACTGTTTGTGTAATTTAGTTAACAATTCTTTTTATCGCTAGCTGTTTGTGTAATTTAGTTAACAATTCTTGTTATCGCTTACTGTTTGTGTAATTTAGGTAATAATTCGTGTTAGCGCTAAGGATTTATGTAATTTAGGTTACAATTCTTGTTATCGCTAATAGTTTGTGTAATTTAGGTAACAATTCGTGTTATCGCTAACTGTTTGTGTAATTTAGGTAACAATTCTTGTTATCGCCTATAGTTTGTGTAATTTAGGTAACAATTCCTGTTGGCGCTAACAATTTGTGTAATTTAGGTTACAATTGTTGTTATCGCAAGTTTGTGTAATTTAGGTCACAATTCTTGTTATCGCTAACAATTTGTTTAATTTAGGTAAGAATTCTTGTTATCACTATCTGTTTGTGTAATTTGGGTAACTATTCTTGTTATCGCAAATAATTTGTGAAATTTAATTAATAATTGTTGTTATCGCTTACAATTTACTTAATTTAGGTAATAATTGTTGTCATCGTTTAAAATTTGTGTAATTTAGGTTATAATTCTTGTTATCACTAAAAGTTTGTGTAATTTAGGTAATAATTGTTGTTATCGCTAATTGTATGTGTAATTTAGGTAACAATTCTTGTTAGCGCTAACAATTTGTGTAATTTAGGTTACAATTTTTGTTATTGCTAACAGTTTGTGTAAAATAGGTAACAATTGTTGTTATCGCTAATTGTTTCTGTAACTTAGGTAATAATTCTTGTTAGCGTTAACTGTTTGTGTAATTTAGGTAGCAATTATTGTTATCGCCAACAGTATGTGTAATTTAGGTAACAATTCTTGTTATCTCTAACAGTTTGTGTAACGTAGGTAACCATTAGTGTTAGCGCTAACAATTTATGTTATTTAGATAACAATTCTTGTTATCTCCAACTGTTTGTGAAATTTAGGTCACAATTTTTGTTATCGCTAACTGTTTGTGTAACTTAGGTAACAATTCCTGCTATCGCTAAAAGATTGTGTAACTTAGGTAACCATTCTTGTTAGCGCTAATAATTTGTGTAATTTAGATAACAATTCCTGGTATCTCTAATTGTTTGTGTTATTTAGGTAACAATTTTTGTTATCACTAATAGTTTGTGTAATTTAGGTAACAATTCTTGTTATCGCTAACAGTTTGTGTAACTTAGGTAACCTTTCTTGTTAGCGATAACAGGTTGTGTAATTTAGGTAATAATTCTTGTTATCGCTAACTGTTTGTGTAATTTAGGTAACAATTCTTGTTATTGCTAACAATTTTTGATATTTAGGATATAATTATTCTTATTGCTAACAATTTGTGTAATTTAGGTTACAATTCGTGTTATCACTAACATTTTGTATAATTTAGGTAATAATTCTAGTAATCGCTAACTGTTTATGTTATTTAGGTAACAATTCTTTTTAGCGCTAACAATTTAGGTAATTTAGGTTACAATTCTTGTTATCGCTAACAGTTTGTGAAATTTAGGTAACAATTAATGTTATCACTAAGTGTTTGTGTAATTTAGGTTACAATTTTTGTTATCGCTAACAATTAGAGTAACTTAGGTAACCATTATTGTTAGCGCTAACAATTTGTGTAATTTAGATAACAATTCCTGTTATCTCTAACTGTTTGTGTAATTTAGGTAACAATTTGTGATATCGCTAACAATTTGTGTAATTTAGGTTACAATTCTTGTTATCGCTAAGAGTTTGTGTAATTAAGGTTACAATTCTTGTTATTCCCAACAGTTTGTGTAATTTAGGTAACACTTTTTGTTATCGCTAACAGTTTGTGTAACGTAGGTAACCATTAGTGTTAGCGCTATTAATTTATGTTATTTAGATAACAATTCTTGTTATCTCCAACTGTTTGTGAAATTTAGGTCACAATTCTTGTTATCGCTAACTGTTTGTGTAATATAGGTAAGAATTCCTGTTATCGCTAAAAGATTGTGTAACTTAGGTAACCATTTTTGCTAGCGCTAATAATTTGTGTAATTTAGATTACAATTCTTGGTATCTCTAACTGTTTGTGTAATTTAGGTAACAATTTTTGTTATTACCAACAGTTTGTGTAATTTAGGTAACAATTCTTTTAATCGCTAACAGTTTGTGTAACTTAGGTAACCTTTCTTGTTAGCGATTACAGGTTGTGTAATTTAGGTAATAATTCTTGTTATCGCTAACTGTTTGTGTAATTTAGGTAACAATTCTTGATATTGCTAACAATTTTTGTTATTTAGGATATAATTATTCTTATCGCTAACAATTTGTGTAATTTAGGCTACACTTCATGTTATCGCTAACATTTTGTATAATTTAGGTAAAATTTATAATAATCGCTAACTGTTTGTGTTATTTAGGTAAGAATTCTTTTTAGCGCTAACAATTTAGGTGATTTAGGTTACAATTCTTGTTATCGCTAACAGTTTGTGAAATTTAGGTAACAATTATTGTTATCACTAAGTGTTTGTGTAATGTAGGTTACAATTCCTGTTATCTCTAACTGTTTGTGTAATTTAGGTAACAATTCGTGATATCGCTAACAATTTGTTTAATTTAGGTCACAATTCTTGTTATCGCTAAATGTTTGTGTAATTTAGGTAACAATTCTCGTTATCGCCAATTGTTTGTGTTATTTAGGAAACAAATCTTGTTATCGCCAACAGTTTCTGTAATTAAGGTAACAATTATTGTTATCGGTAACAATTTGTTTAATTTAGGTCACAATTCTTGTTATCGCTAAATGTTTGTGTAATTTATATGACAATTCCTGTTATCGCTAACTCTTTGTGTAATTTAGGTAACAATTCTTGTTATCGCTAACCGTTTGTGTAATTTAGTTAACAATTCTTGTTATTGCTAACAGTTTCTGTAATTTAGGTAACAATTCTTATTATAGCTAACTGTTTGTGTAATTTAGGTAACAATTCCTGTAATCGCAAATAGTTTGTGTAATTAAAATAACAATCCTGTTATCGCTAACTTAATGTGTAATTTAGATAACAATTTATGTTAGCGCTAACGGTTTGTGTAAGTTAGGTAACCAATGTTGTTATCGTTAATTGTTTGTGTAATTTAGGTAACAATTCTTGTTAGCGCTAATAGTTAGCGTAAATTTGATAACAATTCCTGTTATCGCTAACAATTTGTGTAATTTAGGTTAATTTTTTTGGTATCGCTAACAGTTTGTGTAATTTAGGTAACAAAGCCTGTTATCGCTAACAGTTTCTGTAATTTAGGTAACAAAACGTGTTATCGCTAACAATTTGTGTTTTTTTGGTAACAATTTTAGTTATCGCTAACTGTTTGTGTAACTTAGGTAACCATTCTTGTTAGCGTTAATTGATTGTGTAAGTTAGATAACAATTCCTATTAGCGCGCTAATAGTTTGTGTAGGTTAGGTAACTATTCTTGTTAGCGCTAACAGTTTGTGTAATTTAGGTAACAATTCTTATTATAGCTAACAGTTTGTGTAATTTAGGTAACAATTTTTGTTATCGCTAACTGTTTGTGTAATTTAGGTAACAATTCTTGTTATTGCTAACGGTTTCTCTAATTTAAGTAACAATTATTATTTGTTAGCACAAACTCAAATTTGTGTTAGAAACATGGTTTAGGAAATTATTTAACTATTTTTGTGAGTGTTAACAATGTAAAGAGTTTCTTACCACTATTATTGTTCGCGCAAACACAAACTTGAGTAACAAACATGATTTGGGGTTTGTTTTGCATCTTTTTGTGACCGCGAACAGTAAACGATGTTTATTACAAATATATTTGTTAGCACAAACTCAAATTTGTGTTAAAACCATGGTTTAGGGTTTTTTTTAACTATATTTGTGAGCGTTAACAATGTAAAGAGTTTCTTACCACTATTGTTGTTAGCGAAAAACACAAACTTGAGTTAAAAACATGGTTCTGAGTTTATTTTCCCTCTTTTCGAGGCAACGAACAATAAACGATGTTTATTACAAATATATTTGTTAGCACAAACTCAAATTTGTGTTAGAAACATAGTTTAGGGTTTTTTTTAACTATTTTTGTGAGCGTTAACAATGTAAAGAGTTTCTTACCACTATTGTTGTTAGCGAAAACACAAACTTGAGTTACAAACATGGTTCTGAGTTTTTTTTACCTCTTTTTGTGACCGCTATTTGTTAGCACAAACTCAAATTTGTGTTAGAAACATAGTTTAGGGTTTTTTTTAACTATTTTTGTGAGCGTTAACAATGTAAAGAGTTTCTTACCACTATTGTTGTTAGCGAAAACACAAACTTGAGTTACAAACATGGTTTGGAGTTTGTTTTACATCTTTTTGTGACGACGAACAATTAACGATGTTTATTACAAATATAATTGTTAGCACAAACTCAAATTTGTGTTAGAAACATAGTTTAAGGTTTTTTTTAACTATTTTTGTGAGCGTTAACAATGTAAAGAGTTTCTTACCACTATTGTTGTTAGCGAAAACACAAACTTGAGTTACAAACATGGTTCTGAGTTTATTTTCCCTCTTTTTGAGGCGACGAACAATAAACAATGTTTATTACAAATGTATTTGTTAGCACAAACTCAAATTTGTGTTAGAAACATCGTTTAAGATATTATTTCACTATTTTTGTGAGCGTTAACAATGTAAAGAGTTTCTTACCACTATTATTGTTCGCGCAAACACAAACTTGAGTTACACACATGATTTGGGGTTTGTTTTCCATCTTTTTGTGACCGCGAACAGTAAACGATGTTTATTACAAATATATTTGTTAGCACAAACTCAAATTTGTGTTAGAAACATAGTTTAGGGTTTTTTTTAACTATTTTTGTGAGCGTTAACAATGTAAAGAGTTTCTTACCACTATTGTTGTTAGCGAAAACACAAACTTGAGTTACAAACATGGTTCTGAGTTTATTTTCCCTCTTTTGATGGTAACGAACAATAAACGCGCTTTATTACAAATATATTTGTTAGCACAAACTCAATTTTGTGTTAAAAACATGGTTTAGGGTTTTTTTTAACTATTTTTCTGAGCGTTAACAATGTAAAGTGTTTCTTACCACTATTGTTGTTAGCAAAAACACAAACTTGAGTTACAAACATGGTTCTGAGTTTATTTTCCCTCTTTTTGAGGCGACGAACAATAAACGATGTTTATTAAAAATATATTTGTTAGCACAAACTCAAATTTGTGTTAGAAACATAGTTTAGGGTTTTTTTTAACTTTTTTTGTGAGCTTTAACAATGTAAAGTGTTTCTTACCACTATTGTTATTAGCGAAAACACAAACTTGAGTTACAAACATGGTTCTAAGTTTATTTTCCCTCTTTTTGAGGCGACGGACAATAAACGATATTTATTACAAATATATTTGTTAGCACAAACTCAAATTTGTGTTACAAACATAATTTAGGGTTTTTTTTAACTATTTTTGTGAGCGTTAACAATGTAAAGAGTTTCTTACCACTATTGTTGTTAGCGAAAACACAAACTTGAGTTACAAACATGGTTCTGAGTTTATTTTTCCTCTTTTTGTGGCAACAAACAATAAACGATGTTTATTACAAATATATTTGTTAGCACAAACTCAAATTTGTGTTAGAAACATGATTTAGGGTTTTTTTTAACTATTTTTGAGAGCGTTAACAATGTAAAGAGTTTCCTACCACTATTGTTGTTAGCGCAAACACAAACTTGAGTTACAAACATGGTTCTGAGTTTATTTTCCCTCTTTTTGAGGCGACGAACAATAAACGATGTTTATTACAAATATATTTGTTAGCACAAACTCAAATTTGTGTTAGAAACATAGTTTAGGGTTTTTTTTAACTATTTTTGTGAGCGTTAACAATGTAAAGAGTTTCTTACCACTATTGTTGTTAGCAAAAACACAAACTTGAGTTACAAACATGGTTTTGAGTTTATTTTCCCTCTTTTTGTGGCAACGAACAATAAACGATGTTTATTACAAATATATTTGTTAGCACAAACTCAAATTTGTGTTAGAAACATGGTTTAGGGTTTTTTTTAACTATTTTTGTGAGCGTTAACAATGTAAAGAGTTTCTTACCACTATTGTTGTTAGCGAAAACACAAACTTGAGTTACAAACATGGTTCTGAGTTTATTTTCCCTCTTTTTGAGGCGACGAACAATAAACAATGTTTATTACAAATATATTTGTTAGCACAAACTCAAATTTGTGTTAGAAACATGGTTTAGGGTTTTTTTAACTATTTTTGTGAGCGTTAACAATGTAAAGAGTTTCTTACCACTATTGTTGTTAGCGAAAACACAAACTTGAGTTACAAACATGGTTTTGAGTTTATTTTCCCTCTTTTTGAGGCGACGAACAATAAACGATGTTTATTACAAATATATTTGTTAGCACAAACTCAAATTTGTGTTAGAAACATGGTTTAAGATATTATTTAACTATTTTTGTGAGCGTTAACAATGTAAAGAGTTTCTTACCACTATTATTGTTCGCGCAAACACAAACTTGAGTAACAAACATGATTTGGGGTTTGTTTTGCATCTTTTTGTGACCGCGAATAGTAAACGATGTTTATTACAAATATAATTGTTAGCACAAACTCAAATTTGTGTTAGAAACATGGTTTAGGGTTTTTTTTAACTATTTTTGTGAGCGTTAACAATGTAAAGTGTTTCTTACCACTATTGTTGTTAGCGCAAACACAAACTTGAGTTACAAACATGGTTCTGAGTTTGTTTTCCCTCTTTTCGAGGCAACGAACAATAAACGATGTTTATTACAAATATATATGTTAGCACAAACTCAAATTTGTGTTAGAAACATGGTTTAGGGTATTATTTAACTATTTTTGTGAGCTTTAACAATGTAAAGAGTTTCTTACCACTATTATTGTTTGCGCAAACACAAAATTGAGTTTAAAACATGATTTGGGGTTTGTTTTCCATCTTTTTGTGACCGCGAACAGTAAACGATGTTTATTACAAATATATTTGTTAGCACAAACTCAAATTTGTGTTAGAAACATAGTTTAGGGTTTTTTTTAACTATTTTTGTTAGCGTTAACAATGTAAAGAGTTTCTTACCACTATTGTTGTTAGCGAAAATACAAACTTGAGTTACAAACATGGTTCTGAGTTTATTTTTCCTCTTTTTGTGGCAACAAACAATAAACGATGTTTATTAAAAATATGTTTGTTAGCACAAACTCAAATTAGTGTTAGAAACATGGTTTAGGGTTTTATTGAACTATTTTTGTGATTGTTTACAATGTAAAACGTTTTTTACCACTATTGTTGTTAGCAAAAACACAAACTTGAGTTACAAACATGGTTCTGAGTTTATTTTCCCTCTTTTTGAGGCGACGAACAATAAACGATGTTTATTAAAAATATATTTGTTAGCACAAACTCAAATTTGTGTTAGAAACATAGTTTAGGGTTTTTTTAACTATTTTTGTGAGCGTTAACAATGTAAAGAGTTTCTTACCACTATTGTTGTTAGCGAAAACACAAACTTGAGTTAAAAACATGATTCTGAGTTTATTTTCCCTCTTTTTGAGGTAACGAACAATAAACGATGTTTATTACAAATATATTTGTTAGCACAAACTCAAGTTTGTGTTAGAAAGATGGTTAAGGGTTTTATTTAACTATTTTTGTGAGCGTTAACAATCTAAAGGGATTCTTACCACTATTGTTGTTAGCACAAACACAAACTTTAGTGACAAACATGGTTAGGAGTTTGTTTTATATCTTTTTCTGACCGCGAACAATAAACGATGTTTATTACAAATATATTTGTAAGCACAAACTCAAATTTGTGTAAGAAACATGGTTTAGGGTTTTTTTTAACTATTTTTGTGAGCGTTAACAATGTAAAGAGTTTCTTACCACTATTGTTGTTATCAAAAACACAAACTTGAGTTACAAACATGGTTCTGAGTTTATTTTCCCTCTTTTTGTGGCAACAACAATAAACAATGTTTATTACAAATATATTTGTTAGCGCAAACTCAAATTTGTGTTAGAAACATGGTTTAGGGTTTTTTTTAACTATTTTTGTGAGCGTTAACAATGTAAAGAGTTTCTTTCCACTATTGTTGTTAGAGCAAACACAAACTTGTGTTATAAACATGGTTTGGAGTTTGATTTTCTCCTTTTTGTGATAACGAACATCAAACGTTGTTTTTTCCAAATATCTTCGTTAGCGAAAACTCAAATTTGTAACCTTCTTACCGCAAACTCAAATTTGTTTTCGAAACATGGTTTAGGGTTATTTTTAAATATTTTGTGAGCGTTAAAATGTATAAAGTGTTTCTTTCCACTATTGTAGTTAGCACAAACACAAACTTGTGTTATTAATATGGTTCGGAATTTATTTTACCTCTTTTTGTGACCGTGAACAATAATCGTTGTTTATTACAAATACCATTGTTAGCACAAACTCAAATTTGTGTTATAAACATGGTTGAGGGTATTTTTTAAAAATTCTGAGCGTTAACAATATAAAGTGTTTGTTACCACTATTGTTTTGGCGCAAACACGAACTTGTGTTATAAACATGGTTCGGAATTTATTTACCCTCTTTTTCTGACCGTGAACAGTAATCGTTGTTTATTACAAATATCATTGTTAGCGCAAACTCAAATTTGTGTTATAAACATGGTTGAGGGTTTTTTTTAAATATTTTGTGAGCGTTAACAATATAAAGTATTTGTTACCACTATTGTTGTTAGCGCAAACACAAACTTGTGTTATTAATATGGTTCATAATTTATTATACTTCTCTTTGTGACCTCGAACAATAAACGTTGTTTGTTACAAAAATATATGTAAACGCAAACTGAAATTTGTGTTAAAAACATGGTTTAAGGACTTTTTTTTAACTATTTTTGTGAGAGTTAGCAATATAACGAGTTTGTTACCACTATTGTTGTTAGCGCAAACACAAACTTTTGTTATAAACATGGTTCGGAGTTTACTTTACCTCTTTTTGTGACCGCAA
Source organism: Zygnema cylindricum (assembly GCA_037447655.1). Classification (NCBI taxonomy): domain Eukaryota; kingdom Viridiplantae; phylum Streptophyta; class Zygnematophyceae; order Zygnematales; family Zygnemataceae; genus Zygnema; species Zygnema cylindricum. The sequence goes on from JBBHKE010002896.1 coordinate 135,890, forward strand.
ACAATAAATGTTGTTTGTTACAAATATCTTTGTTAGTGCAAACTCAATTTTGTGTTATAATCATGGTTTAGGGTTTTTTTTTAACTATTTTTGTGATCGTTAACTATATAAAGAGTTTGTTACCACTATTGTTGTTAGCGCAAACACAAACTTTTGTTAAAAACTAGGTTAGGAGTTTATTTTACCTCTTTTTGTGACCGCAAATAATAAAGGTTGTTTGTTACAAATATCTTTGTTAGCGCAAACTCAAATTTGTGTTAGAAATATGGTTTAGGGTTTTTTTTTAACTCTTTTTGTGAACATTAACAATATAAAGTGTTTGTTACCACTATTGTTGTTAATGCAAACACAAACTTGTGTTACAAACATGGTTGGAGTTTATTTTACCTCTTTTTGTGACCGCGAACAACAAAGGTTGTTTGTTACAAATATCTTTGTTAGCGCAAACTCAAAATTGTGTTAGAAATATGGTTTAGGGTTTTTTTTTTACTAATTTTGTGAGTGTTAACCATATAATGTGTTTCTTACCACTATTGTTGTTAGCGCAAACACAAACTTGTGTTAAAAACATGGTTTGGATTTATTTTACCTCTTTTCGTGACCGCGAACAATAAACATGGTTTGTTACAAATATATTTGTTAGCGCAAACTCAAATTTGTGTTAGATTCATTGTTTAGGGTATTTTTTAGCCATTTTTGTGATCGTTAACTATATAAAGAGTTTGTTACCACTATTGTTGTTAGCGCAAACACAAACTTGTGTTAAAAACTAGGTTTGGAGTTTATTTTACCTCTTTTTGTGACTGCAAATAATAAACGTTGTTTGTTACAAATATCTTGGTTAGCGCAAACTCAAATTTGTGTTAGAAACATGGTTTATGGTTTTTTTTTACTATTTTGGTGAGCGTTTACAATATATAGTGTTTGTTACAACTATTGTTGTTAGCACAAACTCAAACTTGTGTTACAAACATGGTTTGGAGTTATTTATGTTAAAAACATGGTTAATGGTTTTTTTTTAATATTTATCTGAGCATTAACAATATAAAGTGTTTGTTACCACTATTGTTGTTAACGCAAACACAAACTTGTGTTAAAAACATAGTTCGGGGTTTATTTTACCTCTTTTTGTCATCGCGAACATTAAACGTTGTTTGTTACAAATATCTTTGTTAGCGCAAACTCAAATTTGTGTTAAAAACATGGTTTAGGGTTTTTTTTTAACTATTTTTGTGAGCGTTAACAATATAAAGTGTTTCTTACCACAATTGTTGTTAGCGCAAACACAAAACTGTGTTGTAAACTTGATTTGGAGCTTATTTTACCTCTTTTTGTAACCGCAAACAATAAATGTTGTTTGTTACAAATATCTTTGTTAGTGCAAACTCAAATTTGTGATAGAAACAAGGTTTAGGGTTTTTTTATATTATTTTGGTGAGCGTAAACAATATAAAGTGTTTGTTACCTCTATTTTCGTTAGCACAAACACAAACTTGTGTTACGAACATGGTCTGGAGTTTATCTTACCTTTTTTTGTGATCGTAAACAACAAAAGATGTATGATACATATATCTTTGTTAGCACAAACTCAATTTTTTTTTAGAAACATGGTTTAGGATTTTTTTTAAACTATTTTTGTGAGCGTTAGGAATATAAAGTGTTTGTTACCACTATTGTTGTTAGCGAAAACACAAACTTGTGTTATAACTATGATTTAAAGTTTATTTTACCTTTTTTTGTGACCGCATACAATAAATGTTGTTTGTTACAAATATCTTTGTTAGTGCAAACTCAAATATGTGATAGAAACAAGGTTTAAGGTTTTTTTATATTATTTTGGTGAGGGTTAACAATATAAATTGTTTGTTACCTCTATTTTTGGTAGCACAAACACAAAATTGTGTTACAAACATGGTCTGGAGTTTATTTTACCTTTTTTTGTGACTGTAAACAACAAACGATGTTTGTTACATATATCTTTGTTAGCGCAAACTCAAATTTGTTTTAAAAACATGGTTTAGGGTTTTTTTTTAACTATTTTTGTGAGCGTTAACAATATAAAACGTTTTGTTACCACTATTGTTGTTAGCGCAAACACAAACTTGTTATAAAAACAAGGTTTGTAGTTTATTTTACCTCTTTTTGTGACGGGGAACAATAAACGATGTTTGTTACAAATATCTATGTTTGCCCAAACTTAAATTTGTGATAAAACAAGGTTAAGGGTATTTTTATATTATTTTGGTGAGCGTTAACAATATAAAGTGTTTGTTACCACTATGGTTGTTAGCGCAAACACAAAAATGTGTTAAAAACAAGGTTTGGAGTTTATTTTACCTATTTTTGTGACAGCAAACAACAAATGTTGTTTGTTACAAATATTTTTGTTAGGGAAAACTCAAATTTGTGTTAAAAACATGGTTTAGGGTTTTTTTTTGACTATTTTTGTGAGCGTTAACAATATAAAGTGTTTGTTACCACTATTGTTGTTAGCGCAAACACAAACTTTTGTTAAAAACATAGTAAGGATTTTATTTTACCTCTTTTTGTGAATGCGAACAATAAACGTTATTTTCTACAAATATCTTTGTTAGCAGAAACTCAATTTTGTGTTAAAAACATTATTTAGGGATTTTTTTTAACTATTTTTGTGAACGATAACAATATAAAGAGTTTGTTTCCACTATTGTTGTTAGCGCAAACACAAACTTGTGTTACAAATATGGTCTGGAGTTTATTATACCTCTTTTTGTGACCGCGAACAACAAACGTTGTTTGTTTCAAATATATTTGTTAGCGCAAACTCAAATTTGTGTTAGAAACATGGTTTAGGGTTATTTTTTAACTATTTTTGTGAACGTTCAAAATATAAAGAGTTTGTTACCACTATTGTTGTTGGTGCAAACACAAAATTTTGTTAAAAACAAGGTTAGTGTTGTTCTACAACCTCCGGTGCAGGTGGAGGAGCAGTAGTAGTAGTAGAAGTAGACACGATACACTCTTAGAAGCTATCAAGAATCCTACCAAAGAGCTGTTCTTAAGTGCTCACCAATTCTTATATAAGCATCCAAACCTCACAAAACTCTATCAGAATATAGAGTAGTATAAACACTGATAACTCCCAAAGTTTCAGCACAATTGACTTGACAACACTCAAGATATAATACTCCGAAGTTTCCCAAAAACTGTTCGCAGTTTTACTACTTGGAAGTCTGGATACATAATATGTTATGAGTCCTAAGTCTTATACTTGTGTTGAACTGGCAACACCAGTGTACTTGAGAGGTACGTCAAACCACCAAGCTACCACTAATCTGTTAGGCTACCACTGAGCTATCACTAAGCTACCACTGAGCTATCACTAAGCTACCATTGAGTTACCCACTAAGTTACCACTGAGTTACCCACTAAGTTGACTAGAATCGTATCTATCGCAGTTGCTCTATCTTGTACAAAATCACATTAAGAATATCTGACGCTGCGTTGTCCTTACGGACCATATCAAATATAATCGTGGTTGCGTCGTCCTGTCTGTGTTGCAGCTTCCCTGCTGCGCTGCTCTGCTGCTACGCTACTCTGTCTGTATAGCAGCTGCGCTGCTCTGTTTGTATAACAGCTGCGCTGTTACGCTGCTCTGAGATTGAAAGCTTTCTAAAAAGAGAACACTCCCCTAAAGCTTTAGACTAAGTATACCGACGCAGCTGCGGTGATAAACTAGCGCAGCATCGCAGCATAGCAATATAGCAATTAGCAAGTCACCCAGTCCCACTACATCTCAATGGTGGACTTATCGCAGAGTGGCAGTATAGCAGTGCAGCAATTCAACTATTCACTTAATCCCACAGCGTCCCTAAAATACTTCAGCTTAAGAGCAGGAAGAGCTTTAGTGAGCATATCACCAATCATTTTTGCATCTGGCAAATAACATAATTTAATCACTCTAGAGAACACTTTTTCTCTTACAAAGTGTAATCGTACTTCCATGTGCTTGCTTTTGAAGTGATGACTCGGGTTAGAAGCAATGGTAATGCCAGTCTGGTTATCACACCAGATCACTTGTGGACCAACTTGCATGTATCCTAGTTCTTGTAACATGGATTTTACCCATAAGAGTGTTTGAGGGCCGAGCTTGCTGCCATATATTCCGACTCCATTGTCGACTGTGCTGTAACCTTTTGAAGTTTGCTGCTCCAGCAGCAAGTACCGTTCCCAACTTGTAGAACGAATCCTGCGTTGGATTTTCGGCTTGGCATGTCGCCATAGCTTGCATCACTCCATGTTTGCAGCTTGACTTCTCCTCAGCCTAGAGTGAGTTTGAGGTCTTTAGTTCCTGCCAAATATCTTAAGACTCTCTTTGGTGCATCAAGATAAGATTTTCTCGGATTTTCTAGACTCTTGCTCAGTACCCCGACTGCTGCAGCAATGTCAAGACGGGTACATTTGATGAGATATATTAAGCTTCCCACTATCTTTCTATAATGTATTTTTATCATAGGATCATTCTCCCCTGACTCTAAATACTCGCTAACAATGAAACTTGGTTCAGTCTCTTCTCCCTCTAACTTCTGCCGAAACTTCATTGGAGTTAAACATCATTTTGCCCCTCGCATTCTGTACTCATCTAACATGTTTCCAATTGCCTCTTTTTGAGTCAATTTTATTATTTTCTTATTTCTGGCCCTCTCTACCTGGATACCCAAAATATATTTTGCCTCACCGAGGTCTTTCATCTCGAACCGTGAGTTAAGATCAGTTTTGATTTTGTTAATTTCAGTCATTGATTTGCTAATTTATAGCAAATCATCTACATATACTGCTATATACACTATGCCATTTTCACCCTTTAGAACGTAGACAGAGTGATAAAAACTTATCCTTTGAAATCCTAGGCTAGTCAAGAATTCATCAAGCTTCAGATTCCACTATCTGGGGGCCTGTTTTAGGCCCTACAAAGATTTTAGCAACTTGCATACTAAGTGCTCTTTTCCTAGTTCCACATACTTTTCAGGTTGCTGTATGTAAATGGTCTCTTCTAGTTCTCTGTGCAAAAAGGCCGTCTTTACATCCATCTGATGTATTTCCATATCTTCTATAGCAGCTAGAGACAACAAAATCCTAACTGTCAAAAATCTTACAATCGGAGAAAATGTTTCTTCAAAATCGATTCCTTCCTTTTGATCATACCCCTTTGCCACAATTCTGGCCTTATAACGTTCAATGGTGTTATTGAGATTTAACTTCACCTTGAATACCCATTTGCTTCCCATCGCTTTTCGGTCTTCAGGAAAGTCCACAAGCTCCCATGTTTGAGCCTCCATGATGGACTTCATTTCGTCGTTTGCTGCCTCGATCTAGAGATTCCGTTCAAGTGATGAGAAGGCCTCTTGAATAGTCAAAGGCTCCCTTGTGGTTGCCGAGTAGGCAAAGTGAGAGCTTGCTTGTAAGCGGCTGCTTGATCTTCTTCCCCCCGGAAATTCTGAGGTTGAGATCGTTGGATTTCGCGCATTGCGCTGATTGCGCTGGTGCAATTTGTGTATACTGACCGCTGTTGGTCCGGTTGGCCCCAAAGTCGTTGAGGAACTTGGGGAGAGTCTGACTCGGGAGTCACCACCGGAGGTTGTGGAATCTGCGGGACAATTTCATGCATGCAATCTAAAATGACATATTCTTGTACCTTTTGTTGCTTTTGCTGCTCTGTCATTTGAAATAAATCTATGGAGTCTAGTTCATCTTTAACAATGATGTTCTTAGCTACAACTATTTTTTGCCTCTCAAACACAAAGACTCTATAACCTTTTGAGTGATCATCATATCCTAACAGAATACCCGGTAATCCCTTCGGTTCCAGTTTCCATCTATCTATAGACGTATCTAATATAAAGCATTGACTACCAAAGACCTTGAAATGGCTAACATCTAGTTTGCTACCTGTCCAGATCTCGTGAGTAGCTTCTATCGATCTTGATCCTATCCTACTTTTAATATAAACTGCACAATTTAGAGCCTCAGCCCAGAATTTTAGATCCAAATTTTTATTTGCAAGCATAGACCTAGAGCTTTCCGTGAGAGTTCTATTCAGTCTTTCTGACACCCTGGTGAATATGGAACAGTCAATAGATGATTATTGCCTTCCTCGAGTAAAAAGGTTTCAAATTCTTTCGATGTATATTCACCACCATTGTCCGATCTGAGCTGCAAAATAGATGAATTATGAAGTTTTTCAGCCCATGCTTTATAGTGTTTGAAGTGACC
>JBBHKE010002898.1:0-16318 GCA_037447655.1 Zygnema cylindricum
TTTTGCACTTTTGACCTATGATTTACGTGACGCTGCAATACTTTCGAAAATCAGGATTGGTAAAACGCACAGCGCTAATGCTTCATTAGCCAATACGAATGGAATCTACAGTACACCGTGAATCGCTGTAGTGTTAATGTTTTTTTAGACACTTAAAACATCTTTTCTCTGTGCACACTTGTCGGATTGAAAATCTGATGGTTCTGATTCAAAGGCAAGGTTATCACCTTTCAATTGGTGGTCTCCAATCATAACATGGGCACGTGTGTACGGAGAAAAGATGTTCTAAGTGGCAAACAAAATGTTAACACTAAAAACGATACAAGGTGTAGTGTATACCGTGAATCGCTATTAGCGTTAAATAACGCTAATTCGGCGCCCCCAAATTTTGACCGTCGAACCTAAAATAGAATTAATAACTCTAATTGTTTTTGTACGTTAATATACTTATTGTTCAGTTAGCGTTAATAACTCTAATTTGGACAATTTTACTGTAAAGGAAAACTTTATTGCAAAAATTATGATGGTAAAACCATCTGAGTACAAAAGGGGTAAAACTGAAAAAAACTTTTGGAGACTGCAAGAGTCGTAAGAAAGTAAGCTACGCCCAAAAACTGCAAGAGTCACAAGAAAGTAAGCTACGCCCAAAAACTGAAATGAAATAGAACAATAATAACAAGAGCAAAGAACCAGAACAAAACAATACCGGAGTTAGACCGCCTACAAAAGGAAAAAACCTATAATAGCCTACCCATAAACAAGCTAAGGTCCACAACCACGGAGATCATGGATGTGAACCGGGTCCATTGGTGGAAGGTCAGAGAGCCGCAACCTGCGCCCGCTGAAGTGCAATTGAGACACGTTGACGGCATAACGCAACCAAAAGACTAGGTGGAGGACTCCTTGGACCCCCAAAATTCAAACGTTTGTCGCGCACATTGACGAAGGAAGTCATCGAAGAACTTGTCCAAAGATCCAAAAATCTCCACTGCAAAAGGAACAAACTGGTCTGACGGGTCGCGGTGAGCATAGTCTCTTTCTTTTGAAGCTGCTAGGTCTCGGGACTCCACACCTGTATGCGAAGCCGCGCGATATGAAATGTGTGACCCACTCGGATCCGTGAGGACCACATCGCCAAGCGTCCTCCCAGTACCATGAAGAAAAACCAAGTCAACCCGAGGGCTCCGACCACCCTTGGATTGGGGCCGAGGTGGAAGAATATGTGAAACCTCACATTTGACGGTGTAGCCCGCCTCGGCGCCAATGGTAGCAATGGCATCTCACACCAAATCATGCGCAACAGTGCACCCCCCCCGATGCGAGCAACAAAGCAAATGGATTCCTTCAGCATCAATGGTTTGGTTGCAAACGCACCGAGGCCCCCCTAAAAGCGGAGGGTGAGGCAAACCCAAACGCAAACGTAGAGCAGAGGTAAACTGGTCAGATGATAGGCGAAGTGTCGAAAAGGTTGGTGTCGCTTGTAGCCACGCACCATCCCCAGGCCCAGAACACGAATGTAAACGATCACGTGCTTGAGCAAAAGGTAGCGCCTCTAAGAGGTTTGCAAAATCAGCGGCGGCCACTCACTCAAATATACGTTGTTGAAGTTGGAAGTTAGTGTCGGCTATGAGGGATTGAAAAGGTGGAACTTGGTTTTGAGCGTCCGGAGGTAGTAGCGCACGAGCTGAAAGGAGAGCTTGTTGAAATGGAAATAGCCCGTCTTCCACTTTAGAGACAACTTGCGCCATAATAGGGACATCATTCACAATGAAACTAGAAGTGATGTTAGGAACCACCAAGGCCCAACTACCCAAATATGTTGCTGGCGCAACTTTTCCCACGGAAATCAAACCTAAACCGCCGTTGGAAATTGTATCAGTCCGTACTAAAACTGTTCATGAATTCGTACAGACGTACATAATGTCAGATAAAGGCGTCGACACGGGGAATTGAGTGCGTCGTCACGGAAAAGCGCACCCAGATTTAAAATTTTATTCCCCAGTGATAAAGACGGGGAAAAATCACGCGAACACGTTTTCACATGTATAAACGGCTGATATGTGAACACAGGTTATACCGGCTACACTAAAGGGGAAAAGTGTATCCAAATTAGCGTTACTGAATAAAGTAGAGTATTTTTTTTTTGGCGAAGGGCCTTACCCATATTAGAGTTGATAACACTATTTTTTTTTTTTATACTAATTAATTTTTATTGAGCTGTTGTACCCAAAATTAACTTTATTTTTAAGATGAACTCCCATATGTGGATCACTGACGATGAAGAAACCTAAGTTAAAAACCAACAGTTAAGAAAATAAAATGCTATTAGGGCGGATTCTCGTTACGAGCATATTTGAATCTGTTTCTCGACGTGTAAGGGCTCATTTCGCACGAGGTCGAAAACAAGATTGTGCAGAGAAGTTATTTGGTAAAAAATAAAAAATTACAAGTTGCTTGCTATATTCGCAAGGAACTTCCTCTTTTGAACACAGTATCTGAACATTGATAAAACAAGCTAGATGTCACGTAGATGCCACGTCGGACTTTATTAGTATCTTCAAATTTTAGCGACACGAGTGGATCGAAGGAAAACTCGGAAGTCGGAACAGCTGAAGAGAGATAAGTATTCGCTTCCCATTGGACCGACAAACCGACACTCCGACACTTTTCATTCGATAGACAAAAAAAGTCGAAAGAAAGTACAGTACGTTTGGCAGATGGCATATTTTTTATAGAAACATGGAAAAGGATCCACCGGCCTTTTAACCGACGCAAGCTTCGGTACGGTATGAGCTGTTCACGCGTGCCGGTATGAGCTGTTCACGCGTGCGATGAGTTCAAACTTCAAAAGGCGGACTTTGAACAAACCAGCACAAGCCCGGCGAATGAGAGTACACCAGGTGACATAAATTCTGTACTCTCATTCGCAGGCCATTTCCAGGGCGACGTTACTTCTATGTTACTTGAGAGTCTCACCTGTGCAAACTGTTGCTTCCACCTTAAGTTAGAGTAAGAGTTCACGTGAGCAAGTACAAAACTGGTACAAAGTTGGTATCAAATTGCCAAATTGGTATCAAAATTAGTACAAAGCTGGTATAGAATTGGTACAAACTGGTATAAAATTGGTACAAAACTAGTATAGAATTGGTACAAAACTGGTACTGAATGACAATGATTCATGTTTATCTCACTGCTACCAACATTTTTTATCTCTGTTCTCGCCGACTCCTTTTACAAAAATGTTCTTTAAGCAGTCGGGGTAAGACACACTAAAAAAAAAATTACAACGCGGGAGCGGCTTGCTATTACCCGAATTAGAGCACAGGCGTCACATAAAATCTGTACTTCCATTGGACCTTAACAAGGCGCGCCTTCTTATGTATTCTAGCCAGTATAGTACAGTAATGACACTTATAGCGTATTGTCTTTTATTGAACACTTTGTTTTTATGGTTTTGTCCGACCTTTGATAACGTGTCGAAGCAACGCGCGTCGACAGTCGTCTATAATGTGTGCATGTCCCAGTTGTTGGAAAGAGGCCGTAACTGCAACATAGGAACGGAGTTAAGCGGCAGTTACTGTACTTTTACTTAAATCAAGGAGACGACAGCAAAAGCATAAAAAGTTAAAAACAAAAGAGTTCCGTCTTGTCGTGACCCGTCAAATGGAAGTACTGCTAAAGCATAAAAACAGAAGAGCTGGTTAGACTCGTGGTAAAATGTCTACCGACAAACACGTTGGTTTTGAAGAGTCCAAGGTAGTCCATAATATTTGTTATCAATTCGTACCAAGTTCTTGTACTTGCCGACCAAGAGTCGCACGAAGCAAAATGATATAAGCTCTTGTGAATGATGGAGCACTTATGTTTTCGTTGTTTTTTGCTTACTCTCAGTGTTGGTTAGCTTTTACAATTTCTGTACGTACTTTTGGTTTTATAATTCTAGCCTTTAATGGTAGTGAGCAATTTTCCTTTTCAGTCAAGTTTTGTACTTTGATGGTTTAACCATCGCGTTTATCATAATAAAATATTTCTTTCTTTTGTGAAAGGGTTTCCCAAAGAGTTAGGGTGCGTCTCTGTGTGCTTAAGTAAGGGTTTTTTCTGTCGTTTTCCTGTAAAACTTAGAGCCGTACCGCGTAAGTTTCAACCGTACAAAAAAATAGAGAAAAAGAGAAGTACATTTTGCGTCATCATCGAATTTAAGATGTACTACATGTTGTCGTCGTCTTGTGTTTTTCGACCCACTTCGACGACAAAAAACGTCATCTTCAACCTTATGTTTAAAACACATGCGCGATGTGTTTTAAAACTAGGGATTTTTTATAAACAAATAGGAACATATATTCGCGCGTGCCTTATTTTTTGAAAGTTTTCAAACGATTTCAAGCGACGTGGAAGTGTACACGATTCGCTATGTTTTGTCCGTTTTTGTGTAATACGACAAAGAGAAGTACACAGTTTGTTTGTTTTGTCCGTTTCCATCCGGTACGGATTGTTTTTTGCAGGGGTCTCAAGGTTCACATGCCATTTCACGTCGAGCCGACAATAGACGCAAAGGCAAAACGCATCTTCTTCAACCGTGAAACGGCACAGGCTGGACGGCGGTAGGTCTACAATGTCACGAAAAGTCACGCGACGTCACAAGCAGTTACGAAAAATAACGTGCGTCATCACATATTGTAGACGTTGACAGCCGTCACGGGCATTGTCGACGTATACAATCGTCACGCCCTTAAGTGACAATTTCGTTGGGTACACATAGGGACACCCGAAATCCGGGTCCGCCGGATCTGCGCTAAAAAACAAAAAAAAATCTCTAAGTTTGAAGTACATAGACACGCACCCTTAAACGTGTTGTGTGGTAAGCTGGTGGATTTTGAAAAGTTAAAAGGTAACTAACCACCGTTGATGTTGCAGTCAATTTGCACCAAATTTGTAAGAGATTGTACGAGATTGTACGAGATTTTGTACCGAATATATACGCGATTTTGTACCGAATTTGTACGTAGCTGTACGAATTTGAACGTATCTGTACGCATTTGTACCTTACTTGTACGGATTTGTACCGAATTTGTAAGAGATATTTGTACGTACGTGTACTTGCTGACGGTGAATCCTTACGCCCAGTAAAAATTGGCAAATTGCTCTTGCTAAAAGTGCTCCTGAGGCGTGGACCATCAAACCCAAAGTATGCACGAAAAAGCGTTTTCAACAGAACGGATCCCCAACTAGGAATTCTGGAGCTCGGAACACATTACCGTAACCGACGAGTTAATGTGCATAAAAGCATAAATCTGTGCCAGCCGGGAATCGAACCCGGGTCTGTACCGTGGCAGGGTACTATTCTACCACTAGACCACTGGCACTTGTTGACACACTCGAATCACATTATATAATTGTTAAAAAATATAAAACATAGACTCATTCATTCATTATTAATAAAATCAACAAACCTTAGCGAAAATAGATTAGTATTACATCCCTAGATGCAATAAAAATTCATGAAAAGTGGTCGATAATCGAAAGATTTGCATTACATCTCGAAATTGGAAAACATATACAGTAGTATTAAATGGTCTCGAGAACTTATTTTTCACCGTAAAAAACAAAAGATGACCAATCGTGGAAACGTTTCTTGCTAAACTCCTGTCTATCTCAGCCAAACAATATCAACAAATAATGCATATCTCGAAACAGATCAAAGTCAAACTAAGAAACGGTTGCTTCAAATAGGACAGAAACACCAAACCTAAATTACTGAGCCAAACTACAGATTTCCATCGATTTTGACACAAATTGTGAAGATTTTGAAGCACACTAAAACCTTCAAACAAATCTTACAAAATGGCCTAAACCAAAACCGGATTCCCAACGAAATACAATTCCTTAAAACAAACACTATAAACCGGAAGATTTCTCAGATAATTGTGTATCCTCCATCTACTACTAAATTAGAACCGACAACAAAACTTGACTCGTCACTTGCAAGAAAAGCTACAACATTTGCAATTTCTTGGGATTTTCCAAATCGGCCCAAAGGTTGTTTTTCTAAATAGCTTTGCATAAGAAATTCGGGTCCTTTATCTCCACATGTAGTCTCCACTCCCTAGGAAATAAAACCCAAAAACCGAAAAACCCAAAAACTCAATATCCAAAAACCAAAAAACCAAAAAACCCCAAAATCACAAAAACTCAAAGACCGAGTAAGGACAAAACGACGACTCAAATCAACTCTTAAACCAGCATTTTGTCTTTCAAAGTTTATCACAGATCAAATTAATGTGACACTAATATATTTACTTAGTACATTGCCTTTTTCGTTAACCGGTGTGAAAATACTTCAAAATTGAAGTTTCCTTCAGATAGACTGCAAGAAAGACCGTCAATTGAATTCATTCCCTTCCCTTAATTTTTCCTGCCAGAGATGTCTGAAAGTTCAAATAAAGGTGAAAGAAAAAGAACAAAGTTTTGTGTAAAACAGATGGAAAAAATGATGTACCTTTAACCATGTCCGAAAAAAAGTAGCTAGCAAAACAGAAATTGATGTAAAAAAAAAATTCAACAACGATGTAACCTTCTCACAATCCCTGAAACTAAGATGAAAGAAAAATAGAAAACAAGGTGAAAGGTTACTAAGTTTAGAGGTACAACATTTTTTTTACCTTCAACAACCCCGGAGTGTCTGTAGTTCCCGGACAAACGGCATTTACCCGAATTTTTTTTTTCAAAAGGTCTAAAGCGACCGCCCTTGTGAGAGAAGAAACTCCTCCTTTCGAGGCATGATAAGCCGCATACCCTGAATAAAAAAATAACAAAAGATAAAAATTAAAGGAAAGAAAAAAAAAGAAGGAAAGAGGAAAAAAAAGAAGAAAGAAAAACAAAACCTAAAGAAAGCGAATCAACAAGACGTGGTGAGAAAATCAAAAATTAAAGGTTATTTTTTCTCTTTGGAGTAGTGATATTTGTGAGTCTTTTGCAAAGTGTTAGTACACTGGCACTTAAGTGAAAGGAGATGATTCGTCACAAAAGCTCCATCTAAAATAAAAAATAGGAGACCGCCAAAGACTTCGAGTTAAAGTTTTTGAAATAAAATCTATCCAAAATAAAGTGCATAACATATATAAACCTATTTGGTAAATACTGACTACTCCATATTCACAGTTATTCCATACTTGCACAGAAAAAAAATCCCTCAAAGACCAGAAATACTAGTTTTCAGCCACCTGAATAAGAGGGGGAGAGAGAGAGTGAGAGAGGAATAGAGGGAGAGAGGGAGAGCGAGAGAGAGGGGGCGCAAGGTGAGGGGGAAGTGAAGAGGGAGGGAGGGGGAAAGGGAGGGGGGAGAGGGAGATGTAATCCGCAAAATTTTGTGCCCCCCCAAAAAAAAAAAGGCCAAACGTGGACACTAACACTCACATATTTTTTTCTTCAAATGTTTCCTGAAGTACTACTTATATACGTAAAAAAAAAAAAATGCCTAATAAATAAGAACAGTGCGGACCACACTAATTACGGTGGTCACTTTTCCAGAAATTTTTGAATTGTATACCTGCCGAACCGACAATAGCAAAGGACGAAGAGATATTTATTATCACTCCTCCTCCTCCTCTTTCCATTCGTGGAACCACGGCTTTTATTCCTCGAAAAACGGAAGTGAGATTGGTATCAAGAACTTCGTTCCATTCTTCTTCGCTCGTTTCCATAATACTTTTTATATTTTGTATCGCCGCGTTGTTCACAAGTATGTCAATTTTTCCAAAAAAATCTTCAGTTTTTGAAAATGCAGATTCGATATCCGAAGATGATCTCACATCACATCTGAAAAGTTGAATCACGCAAAAGAAAAAAATAACAAAAAAAAGAACACAGGTTCATATACAAAGTTGAAAAAGTAAAAGTTCAAATTTCGTGATAAGTGGTCTAAAAGAAATGGTAAGTGTTTTAGAAGACAGGAGAGGGCCTTGATTACATGGAAAATGAGGTGATATTTTTTGAGTTGTTCGGTGAATTTTTGGCTTTTTACCCTGTAAAGATTATCAAGCATCTATTCCGTAAGCTGTGGGAAATCGATAAAAAGAGGACACTGATAGAGAAAATGTGGAAGGAGAAAAAAATTAAATAAATTTGAGTTTAAAAACTAACAACATTTTCTGAAAGGGTGCAAGTAAACAAAATTAAAAAAAATATAAAGAGGACTTTCTTTTGTATCTAAAATAATGGCTTAACTAAAAAAAGTCAATGTAATCGCCCCCTCCCCTCTCTCCCCCTCTCCCCCCTCTCCCCCCTCTCCCTCTCTATCGGCTTTCATTTAGAGAAGTATGAAACAGGAGAGCTACATCTACGATATAAGGATAACTCGACAAAAATGTCAATGTAATCATTCCTCCCTCTTTCCTCCCCTTCACCCGCTCCTCTCCCTCTCCTCCTCTCCTCTCTCTCTTCTCTCTCTCTCTCTCTCTCCCCCCCCCCACTTTTTTCATTTAGATAAATACAAAAACAGGAGAGCAAAATCTACCTAATAAAAAGAACTCGACAAAAAGCCTCCGAATTGTCTTTATTTTTTTGCGTCAATTTTTCCGTTATTTGGTCGCTTTTCGTTGGGATCGAAATATTTTTACTTTCGTTTCTTTTTTCTCGATCGAAAGCACTTAAACTGGATTTTTCATCGCCAGACGACTGTAACTCGCTGTTAATTGTCAAAACATGGGTGTTTATTTCGTCTCTTAAAGCTTCCCCTTTACACGTGTCAACATCAAATAGTGCCACAAAAGCTCCTTCTTCGACAAATTTTCGGACGCAAGAAGCCCCGATTCCTTGACAACCTCCGGTTATAATCGCAACTTTATTTTTTAATCTCATTTTTACGATCTAATTTCTTGTAAAAAAGTAGAATCCAAAAGGGGTACGATTAAACAAACATAGAATTAGAATTCTTTCGGAGGGTCGCAAAATTCTCCAATTTTTTCACCGTTTTGAAACATTTTTTGACCGTATTCAAAAATTTTGCAAGAAAATTTCTTTTTCAAAGAAAACACTAAAAGGGGTATTCTGAATAAAACCAAAATTTATATGATAATTTCAAAGAAAACCTAAGTAATATAGAGCACAAAAGGCAGAAACAGCCATAATTGCTCCTAAAGCCAAAGCTTGAAACTCTTGATTTTGAGTGAGAGTTATTTTATTATTATTTTCAGATTTTTCGGAAAAATCTAAAAAAGCGGTTGCCGGTACAGCTTCGTCGTCGATTGGCCGATTTTGAGGAGGAGGAGGAGAAGGAGAGGATAACAGCTTGCCACGTGTCAGTTTTTGCATTACAGAAGACCGTGAAGAAGAAACGTAGAGAAGAGGAGGAGGAGAAGGAGGAGGACAACGAGGTGAAGATGAGACTTTCGATTGCTTCAACTGAGGAGATGACACGTGGCACATGGGAATGGAGAGAGGAGAGATACAAGTGGCCATGGGAAACTTAGAACCACTTAATGTTGAAGAACAGAGAAGGTCACATTTTACTATTACTTGATGTACGGATGTAACCCAGCTGTAAACTTGTGACTGGTTGTGATCTATGAAACAAAACGTGCAGAAATTCAGTGCGGAACATACCGTGCGAAACATCATATTTGTTGTGCTATTTCGGCTTATTCCTGAGGAATAACCGTACTGGAATTCCGGACACACCGTCTGGGAAATACCGTCACCGTGACAGTCACCTTCATGCTTCAAATTCCAATGCAGCATGTGTGTATCGTTATCATCTTATGGTTTTTCCACCACGTCTCCGTGCACACATGTCACGCATGTGTTTGTTTGCAGATCGCCGATTGGAAGGTAAGTCCTTTCCTTATGAAAGGTCATGGTATCTTTCCATCGCAACCGTCGGAAATTCGGTAAGTGTGCACGGGGAAAGACGTTTTAAGCGGCGAGAAGAACTTTGACGTTAATAAGTAATGATCATTGACGTCTACTGTAGCGTAAGAAATGTACGAATTTGTACTTTGTTCTCTTAAATTCACAACCAGACTCTACATTAGACTTTGCAGTTTGCACCTATTTGTACGCTTCGCACTAAATTTTACAAATTTTAATTTTGTGTCTTCATCCTGAACCCTATTTTTTTCTCAATACGATGAATAATAAATCTTTTTGTTTGCTGATGATTCTCTCCTGCTGACACGTGGCGGCAAGAAATGCCCCCACCCTCTCCTTTCTCTCCCTTCTCCTGCACGTGCGTCACGTGTCCGGATTCTCTCCTCTCTTCTTCCCTTCTGCCACGTGGCAACCCGTCGAAACCTCTCTCTCAAAACTCTAGTCTTGCACAGAATCCAAAGATGAGCTCCAACGATGTTTCGGTCAAAAAGGAGAAAGCAAAAGAAAATGCTTCTCCTTCTCCCTCTCCCTCTCCCTCTCCCTCTCCCTCTCCCTCTCCCTCTCCTTCTGGAAAAAAAACTCCAAAGGAGACGGAGGAGTATTACAAAAAAAGGATAGAGATGTTCGAGAAGCTTCAGAAGGAACAAAAGGAAACTAGAGAGAAGATTGGAGGGGAGATTATCAGGTGAGACCGGGGAAGGGAGGAGAGAGAAACAGAGAACTAATAGGGTTGAGAGGGAAGAAATGGAAAGAGGGAGAGAGGAGAGCGGAGGGGCAGGAGACTGGAGAGGAGACTATCCGATGAGCAAAGGAAGGAATGTGTGTGTGAAAGGGTGAGAAATAGGGTAGTAAAGGGGCAGAGGTAGAGAGGGAGACAAGGAGAAAGGTAGAAAAGAGTGTGAGAGAGAGGGAGGGTTGGGAGAGCGAGAGGGAAAGAGCGGTATGAATAATAGAAGGAAGGAGCGTGAGGAGAAATGGAAGGGAGGAGAGGGAGAGATTAAGAGAAAGGTTTTTTTTTTTTTTTGAAGAGACGGACAAGTTTGAAACTCTCATTAGCTTTAGATTTATAGCCCTATTTTTTTCACGGTTTGCATTTTTTTTTTTTTAAGCGAATGTAAGCATGTAAACAGCTTAAAAAAAGCTGGAAAAAATTGTAAAAAAAAAAGGACTTCAAAGAAAAGACACAAAAAAATGTTTTGTTGTTCTGGTTTTTTGGCTGTTTCAGGATTACATTGCCAGACGGGGCAGTGAAGGAAGGGAAGAAGTTGCTCACCACTCCATTTGATGTGGCAAAAGAAATTTCAAAAGGGCTCGCAAATGATTCTCTCATTTCGAAGGTTTATTTCTAAACTTTTTTGACTTTTTAAACAAATATGCTGGGAGACAAACAATACATTAGAACAACAAAAAAGGTCAAAATGCAACAAAAAAAGAAAACTGCTCCGCGAATTGTTGTTAATGTTAGTAACACTAATTCGGCCCCGTCTGTTTTATTCTCCTATGAACACAAAGTAGTGTTAATAATGCTGATTGCATTTTTTTTCACTCCAAGAATTTAAACGGTTCAAAATTGACGATGTGATTTTGAATTACACCTTAAAATAGCTATTAGAATAAATGAATTATGAGCGTTAACACTTTAAAACTATACCGTTAATCAATATTAACGTTAGTAACTCTTATCCGGTCTAAACACTAAAATCCAGTTTTTTCCTTCTGAACACAAATATCAATCCGGGGTCAAGATAAAAATAGCGCAACTAAATGCACAAAAATGTTTACGAAAAAAGTAAAAAAATGTTGTACTAATGTTGACATCAAATTTGAATAGATAGGTGACATTAATACTGATTCTATTTTTCTTAACGCTAATTATTTAAATGGTTCAAAATCAGCGATGTCATTTGAGAAAGCACACTATATAATCGCTATCAGAGTTACAAAGTATTAGCGTTAACATTTTATTAGAATAACCACACTAAATTATGTTTTGCCGTGGTTGGCATGGTTGGTATGCGCCGATGCTCTAATTAGTGTTGTTGCCACTACTATACGATTTTGAGTCAAAAAAATCCACTCAAATCAGCGTATATTGCACTTATTACGGCCCGTTTTTTTTTCATTTGAAAACAAAATAGCATTGATAGTATGAATTGTTGTTTGATTAACGCTTGTTATATAAGTGGTTCAGAATCGTCCACACCATTGGGACCAAAAATACAATTATTGTTAACGCCAAAAAATCCTCATAATAATTATTTATTTACTCTAAAACAAAAAAAGTTCATAATAATTGTTTTTCTACTCTAATGGGGATTCACAGTGTATTCGACTTTCAACTAAAATATTGGGAACAAAACAGTGTCAAAAAGCAAAAAAAATAAAAGAACACAAATGAAATAAAATGAACCGAGAATAACACTTCTAAGATAATGTAAAGAATCCTGGAAAAATGTTTTGGGAAGGATGTGATAAAGAACAGCGGTAATGGATTAGTGAGACAGGTTATGTTTTTTTTTGTTTGTATTCACTCTTTATGTGATATTTATCCTATTCTACAGTCTTAGTTACGCTAGGTAAAAAATGCTCAACTTCTTCATTTCAATTTTATCTCTTCCCTTTTTTTTTCCCTTGACTTGTAAACAAATGCTGTTTTTACTCTAAATACTTTATTTTTCTTCGACATTATGTCTGACTGGAAATGAATTCTGACAAACTCAAAATTAGGGAAACTAACTCAAGACTATTGTTTGGAGAAAATCGAAAGTGGATGGAGTTTTTTGGGATATGGGTACCTCAAAGGTTTGAACTAATTGAACCCAAATTTTGAATCTAAAATTAATTCAAATGGTGAAACTTAAATAAACTTGAAATTAGAAACTAATTGAAAAATGTTTTTCTTGTAACAGAATCGAAGGTGGATAAAGTTTTATAGGACTTGGCTACCTCGAAAGTCTGAAACTAAAAGTAACTAAAATTAACCCAAATATTGAAACTAAATAAGACTCAAAATTTGAAACTAAACAAACAATGTTTTTTGGGGGAATTGAAGGTGGATGGAGTTTTGTGGGACATGGCTCGACCTTTGGAGGGAGATTGTTCTCTTCAATTTTTCAAATTTGAGGATGATGAAGGGAGAGATACATTTTGGCATTCGAGTGCCCATATTTTGGGAGAGGTACACACTTTTTTTCCTGATAAAATACTTTTTTCTCTGGTAAAGCACTTTACTTTTTTGATAAAATGCTTTTTTTCCTAGTAAAATGTTTAATACTTTATTTTCAAAACTGTCACTTTTGGGAAATCAACGAAAACTGTCAATTTAGGACCAAAAAATGTCTGCTTTAGGCAAAATCCGGCCAAGGCCATATTTCAGGAGATGTAAACTCTTATTTCGGAAGAAGTCTTTTTATCTGATAGTCTTTATTTCAAAAACTGGTTTTTCCTTTTGAGGAATCATAAAAAAATGTTGAATCAAAAGAAAAAAAGACGAAAAGTTTTTTACGTAGAAGGTGTAAATTGAAAGATTGAAACAGGACAGAATTTTATTTAAAAACCATCGAATTGAACAAAAAGAACCACTTTTTAGATCAAAATCTAGTTGAGTCATATGTTGGGAGGTATAAACTCTTCTTTTTAAGTGGATTTTATTTTCAAAAAATTTGAAAATCAAATCAGTTTCATATATAAAATTAATATTTTGCAAGGCAGAATTGAAAGAGTGAAAAAGACGGAAAAGAAAGTAATTTGATTAGGTCAAAAATTCACAAACTATTTTTTTAAATATATGTAAAATATATCTTTAAAATGTATCAGTAAAAACAAATCTTTTAAATACGTTAATGAAAACAAACATTTTAGAAATGCTAGTAAAATCAAATATTTAAAATATGTTAACGAAAACATTTATTTATAACATGTCAGTGAAACCAGATATCTAAAATTAAAAAAAAAAAAAACAAGTAGAACTTCAAATACCATCCCGGAAATGTAAAAATTAACAAAAAAATAACAAATAGAAAAGAAACCCACATCGAAGTTTAAAGTTTCAAAAGAACGGCATTTTGAATGGCTATATTAAAAAAAAAAAAATGGGGCCAGGCTTTGGAAGTGGCCTATGATTGCAAACTTTGTATCGGACCCTGTACCACAAGAGGAGAGGTAAGCCACCCTTTTTTTCCCCCTTATTTTTCCCTTTTTTCTCCTCTTTTTCCCCTTTTTCCCCGTTTTCTCTCTCTCTCTTTCCTTTCTCTCTTACTCTCTCCCTCTTTCCTTTCTCTCTTACTCTCTCCCTCTTTTTCTACTCATATTCCCGGTACGGGATGTGTGAAAGCTTTTGAGCAATATTCTCCCTTTCCCTCTCCCCATATTCCCAATACCAGATGCGAATATTTTTGCTTTTCTTGAAATAATATTCTGTCTCTTTCTTTCTCTCTCTCTCACTCACCCTCTCTAGTATATAAAGTTAAAGTTTCTCTCCCTCTCTATGACTCTGGTTTTTTTTATATGTGTTATTTGTTAAGTTTTAAATTGGATCCTTTCTAATTTTTTCAAATAATCCACTCTAATTTTGGTTAGGCTTCGGCTTCTTATTGGAGAGGAAAAGCCGACCGAGAAAGTTTACAGCGAGTTTACGGAATTTCTTATCCTGACCCCAAAAAATTGAAGGTTGGTTTATACACCTTGTTCTCCCCGTGGTTTTTTTTGTGGTTTTTTTCATTTTTCTTTCTTCGTTTTTTTTTTTTTTTTTTTTTTTTTGCGGCTGATTTCTATTCAGAATTTGCTTCTGAGGTGTCATGTTCTCCTTTCTCTCTCTCTTCACTCTTTCAGTGTTTCTATTAACTAGTAAATCAATGCCCGTTACACGGGCATAGACCGTGTCCTGTTTTATCATTCCCATTTTTCATGCCCGTTTTCCATGCCCGTTTATCATGCCCATTTATCATGCCCGTTTTTCATGCCCGTTTTTCATACCCGTTTATCATGCCGGTTACACGCATAAGGTAAGGTATACATGAAATCATATCCTAGAAAATCAATTTAAACACGGGCATAATCTGTGTTCTACATTCTAAAACCCGCATTTCAAACTTAGCGCCACTTTTGACGAACCACGTCTGCTTTTCAAGTTACCCGATCAGTGCGGTTTTGTAACTATATTGTTGGTGCATATATTGTCGGTTCATTGATACGGTAATCTCTCATCGATGGTGCTTACTGAGGTTTTGAAACGATATATACTGCGGTTTCGAAACGGCTCCTGCCGGCTGTACGGCAAAATGTTTCGCTGACGGCCTACTTTGGAAGTTACACGATCCCGTTAAGTGCCGTTACATGTGCATGGACCTGTTTACATACTGTCTTGTCATATAGGCTTCAGTACTGCGGACGGAAAGCCTTAAATGTTTCCAAAACGGCGACCAAAGGTCTATAATTTGTATAGAGATTGGTTTATTTGTTTATTCTTATTTTATTATGTCCCTGTGTTATTCAGTTTTTTTTTTAGGTTCTCTTAAGCTTTCACTTCTACTTTCACTTTTTTTCATTTGTTCGAGAAGTTTACTTTATCTCCCTTTTTTTTTTTTTTTAATCTTTTCTTTATTTTACACTTTTTTTTTGGGTATGTTTTCCTGTGTCTTTTCTCCCTCCTTTAGTTTTCTTTTATGTACCTTTTTTTTGACTTTTTTTGTATTTTGTAATTTATTTGGCTTTTTCCTTGTTTCCTTCTAATTTACATTTTTCATTTTCCCATTGGTTTTTTTTTTTTTATAGGAATATTTGAGGGTTTTGGAAGAAGCCAAAAAACGAGACCACCGAGTGGTGGGAGTAGCTCAGGAGCTCTTTTTTTTCCACCCCCTCAGGTGAAAGAAAATAATAATAATAATAAATAAATAAATAATTAATTATTAATAAATCAGTCAAATAATCAATTTAGATAATTTATATTAATAATAAGTAAACAAAGCCCAAAAAAGATAAAAATACACGAGGGTCTGAAAACCATAATAGAGTGGGTTTTTTTTTGTCCGTTGAGGTTAAAATAATTAGTAATTGATACATATAAGTAATACATAAATATATATAACTAAAAAAAACACGACTAAGGTAAACAAAGAAACAAGATAAGAAAAATATCTAAGTAAACAGGCTAGTAAATAATGAACAAATACATAAAGAGAAGATAAATAATTAAACAGGTTACGAAAGCTGAAAACAGACAAAAAATTTGTTGTACAACACAGACAAAAATTATGTTGTAAAACCTTTTTTTTTGGGGATCTGGAGACTAGAAATAGTGTGATTTCTTTTTCAGAGTATAGCGAGGTTATTATGTCTGATTTTTTTAAGACACCTCCCCCCTCGCTCCTTCTCTCTTTTTCCCTCTCTCCTCCCCTCCCTCTCCCTCTCCCTCTCCCTCTCCCTCTCCCTCTCCCTCCCTCTCCCTCTCCCTCCC
>JBBHKE010002898.1:20352-105675 GCA_037447655.1 Zygnema cylindricum
GGAGGCCTAACTAGACTTTTCTCTTTTGTTTTTTGGTGGAAAGAGGAGGAGAGAGCCCTACATTTTTAGTTTTAGAGTTTTTAAAGGTGGTTTTTTGTTTTCTCTTTTCAGATCAATCCGGAGGATGGGGCGTTTTACGGTCCCAAAATTGATATTGCGGTTTTTGACGCCTTGAAAAGAAAGCATCAATGTGCCACAATTCAGGTAATAATTTATTAAGAGTAAAAAAGAAATGAATAACATAAGTATCATGATCAAATAAATCAAATTTAGTTCTTTGTTGTTTTGTACTCTTTCCTTTTTTTTCTGGGTTGCTGTTATAGCACTCATTTTGGTTTTCCATGTAGATATCAGTTCTTAGAGGTGTGGTTTTTTTTCTTCATCGAGAAAGTTACATTGGCTAAGGTTGCAAACCTTGAAGTTTTCGTTTCCTCTCCCCCTCCCCCTCCCCCCCCCCCTCCTCCTCCTCCTTCCCCTCCCCCTCTAGACCTCTTATTCTTTTTTTTTCTCCAATGGGAAAGTCCCGATGGCGAAGTTACTAAACTTTTGAAGCTTTGTCATGTCCTCTTCCCCTCCTCTCTTTTCTTTTGCTTTTTCGTTTTTTTTTTTTTTGCTGACGTGGCAGTCTGTGGTGGTGCCAGCTGGACTTCCAACTTCCTATTCGCTTCAATTTGGAGTATAGTACAGATGAGGAGGGGGGTCAGAGGAGACGACCGGTCAGTTTTTTAAATGAATAAGACCCATTTATGCCCGATTAAACACCTTTTTTCAGGCACTTGTAAATGTTTTTCAATTGGTCTTTTAATGCCTTCCAAATGCCGTCAATGCCTCTTTTTAGATATCTTCTTTGAATGTAAAGAAAATCTAATGCCTTCTTGTTTTAAAATCTCTTTTAAACATCTTTTAAATGCCGTTAAATGCCTTCTTAAATATTTTTTTCTTATTAAATGATTTATGTCTTTTGAATGTCCTCTAAGTACTTAGATATATACCTTTTACCATTGCTTTTATATCTTTTTAATTCATTTCAAATGCCTTTTAACAGCCTTTTTCTTTCCGGTAAATGCTTTTTATAATATCTCTTAACTTTTTTCTGAATGTCTTTTGGAATATATACATTGAACATCCTTTTTAAATATTCTTTAACTTAATATTTGAAGTATTTAAAAGATAACTCCTCTAGTTAAATAAAAAGCCTTTTAATGTTTAAATACCTGATTGAATCCCTTGATGCTTCAAAATATAGTGTTGTTTTTCTTATGATTTTTTCAAGACAGGAATTTTGTTTTTATCATGGCCAATTTTTGGTTACATTGAGATTTTATCCTTGTACCTTTCTGTCCCTTCTTACTATTTGGACAAAATTTGGACAAAAGTTTTTCAAAACTTCTACAACTTGTACAATATTTATACAAAATTTGTACACATTTTTGTGCAAATTTTGTGGAATTCCTACAAAATTCTCGATTTTGTACTTTTCAGTTTTTTACGATTTACACTATCTGTACAATTCCTACAATGTGGACAATAAATACAATTTTTACCATTTGAAAATTTTTGACAATTTATTCAACAATTTGTGGAAATTGTAGAAATTGTCATTGTACAACATTTTGCACTATGTAATCGGGATGTTTGTTCGATGACCTCCATCTCTCCGTCCCTTTCTCCCCTCCTTCCTGTCTTCCTCCCTCCCCCCCTCCTTCCCCTCCCATTATTACCACACTACGTTGACTTTTAAACGTATTATCCATTTTATTAATAATGTATTGTCTAATATTATTTTCCAGGTGATTATCCACCGGGCCATACTGAAAATCCCTCTCTCCCTCCCTCCCTCCCTCCCTCCCTCCCTCCATTTTACGATACCTTCATAATTGAAACTTATTATCCATTTTATCATTCACAATATAATGGCTATTATTTGTTTTCCAGGTAATTATCCACAGGGCCATATTGGGGTCGGTGGAGAGAATGTTTGCGATTTTATTGGAGCATTTTAGCGGAAAATGGCCCTTTTGGCTCTCTCCCCGTCAAGTTATTATTTGCCCGGTCAGCGAAAAACATTCTGAATACGCCAAAAAGGTACGGAAATCAATTCTTTCACTTTTTTGGGAAAAATAAAAAGGGGTGAAAATGGGGGAAATGGAAGGGAAGAAATGGGGGTGGGGTAGAGAGTTTTCGCAAAGTTATAATTTGCCCGGTCAGCGAAAAACATTCCAGATATGCCAAAAAGGTACGGAAATTAATCTATTTACTTGTTTAAAAAGGGGGGGTAAAGGAGGGGAAAGGGTAAGGAGGAGGGGTTGGAAAAATGGGGGTGGTGTGGAGAGTTTTTGACGAGTTATTATTTGTCCGGTCAGCGAAAAACAGTGAATATGCCAAAAAGGTACGGATTACTTGTTCATTTTTAAGGTTTTTCATGATTCTCTTACATTCAAGAGGTTGTCGGAAAAACATGAGCCGAGCCCATGGTTTTGGTTCTAAAACTTATGTGACTGTTCTTTTAAAACTAGGCAGAAATATTATTTGGCTATATTTGTTTTCGCAAGGTCAATATTTTTTTTTTAGTATAAAACTAGCCATATCATTTCAAACTGAATGAGATACATAGCATCCAGCAAAACTCCACGCCAATATTCATTTCTCTTAAAGCTTTTTTTGTTGTAGTTTGCACTAGACATTTTTTTCTCTGACAGCTTCATAAATCTGTAGAATGATTGTGTCTCTCTATATGCTGGTAAGACTCACATGACATGTTCTTTCATGTCCCTCCAATTTTTCTGGTGATGTCATTTTTAAAAAAATTGGGAGTATGCGAAAAAGGTAACGATGTAATTCATTTATTCCCGCCAAAAAAGAAAAAATGCGTGGGGCCAAAAACAAGGAATGGAGGCAGGGGGGAATTGGGTAGGGGTTAGGGGGGTAGTTTCTCCCGAGTTATCGTTTGTCGGGTCAGCGGAAAACATTTTGGGTACACAAAAAATTTACAGAAATAAATCATTTATTCACGCAAAATAACAGAAAAAAAGGGGAGAGAGGGGGGGGGGGAGGAAATGGGTGGGTTGGTGGAGAGTCGCTGCCAAGTTATTTGTCCAATTTTCTGCCATTTTCATTTTCTTTTACACGCCCCTTTTTAAAAAAAAAATCTTCTCTCTCTTTCTTTCTTTTCTATAAAGGTGGAGAAAATCATTCACGATGCCGGATATTATGTCGAGGCCGATGTCACCGACCGAAAACTCCAGAAAAAGGTGAAAAATAAAAATAGGAAGCAAATAGGAAAGGAAAAAAGAAAAAAGACATACAAAACAAAAAGAAGAAAAGTGGAAAAAGTGGTAAAACAGAAGGAAATTAAATTAGAAAAAAGTATGAAACTAAAAAACGTATGGGACAAATATAAAAGACGGCAAGATATTAGCTGTAACTGTTTAATGTAATAATTATTATTTTTATTATTTGTAGCAGTGATTTTATATTTTGATTTATGCATAACTTTGCTCGTTTCCTCTTTTTCATCCCTTCTATGTGCAATTTTTGCCTGTATTTGTTTAATATACATTTTCCTGGTAGGTTTCCTGATTTTTTTGGCCCCTGCTTTTGTTTTGTTTTCTTTCTTTTCCTTTTACTCGTCCCAATTTTATTTTCCTTTTTCTTTTCTTTCTTCTCTCTTCTTTAACTTTCTTTGTTTGTCTTTTGAGGTTTTTTAGGTTCGAGAAGCCCAACTCGCCCAATTCAATTACATTCTCGTCGTCGGAGCCGAAGAAGAAGCTGAGGAATCGGTAGGTTTTTTATGTTATATACTTGTCTACTTCTTTATTTATTTATTTATCTATTTGTTTGTGAAGTTATACCATTTGATCATTCATTTATTTATTTGTTTATTTATTTATTCGTTTCTTTATTCTTTAATGTGTTTGTTTGTTTGTTTGTTTGTTTGTTTGTTTATTAATGTGTATTTATTTATTTTTCGCAGGTGAATATTCGCACTCGAGACAATGTCGTTCACGGAACCAAAAAAATTCCCGATTTCCTTGAAGACTTGAGGCAAGATGTGGAAGCCTATAGATAGAAAAAGAAAAAAAAAGATGGGAAAAGAAGAAAGTTGGAAAAAGAAAGAAGATGGGAAAAAAAGGAAGGAAAAAAAAAAGAAAAGAAGGGGAAAAAGAAGGGGGGAGGGAATGTCTGAGAACCACCTTTTCCAGTTATAATTTTTAGCAGTATCCGGTTTAGCTCAACCAAAAGTTTTGTGGTTTTTCTTTCTTTTCTTTCGTTTTCTTATTTAGGCCAGTGTATTTCTATTCCAACTATAATTTTGTTCACATTTTTTTCAAATATTTTTGTCAGTATCGGCGTTTTACATATTGATGAGAACCTCCACAGAAATTGGGGAAAATCAAAAAAAAAAAAAAGCGATCATTCAGTTCCTTTGTTTGAATGTGAAGTTTGGCGATTTACATTCATGCACTTAAATGGAGCCCACCTGACAGAAAAAGAAAAAGATTTTATTAATTGTGGATTAATATTGTTGATTCTCTTACTAATGTTGTCGGTAAAACCTACATAGTATTAGTGGTAAGGATCATATAATTACTGCTACGACATTTTGCAAAACGCTTTCTCTTCTTTTTCGCACTTATAAGTGAAAATGTCATTTAGGACAGTTTTTTTTTTACTGTTCATCTGTGGAAGAGTGTCACGCACGATCCTCCCTCTGCACCTTCCCCTTCCCCACAGAGAAAAGAAGAAAAAAGACTAAACACGAGTGTTACTTCAACAATCTAAAATTCAAATGTGAAACCTTAAAAGCTCACAAAAATATGCAATATTTGATAGCTAGCCATCTACCTTTAGACGAAAAATCTATATATTACGAGTCTTAAATCTGATGTTAGTAGACCTAACTTTGCAAGTAACCACTTCTCAGATATGTGCCTTGAAACAGAAAAACCCATACATCTAGATCTGTTTAGAAAAAAAATTAAAAAAATCATATATGCAGGCGAAAATAGTATACACTCCGTGTTAGACCAGTTTACACCTGTAGGTAACTACGGAGTTAACACGTGAAGGTAACAGAGGAGTTCACATGAGGGTAACAGAGGAGTTACACATGAGGCCAAAAGTGCAAGGACCTATGGACGTATTATTACAAGATTTGTTTCAGTCTCCCAAAAAAAAATGGTCCAGCATCTTCGAAAAACAGTTCACGGTTTACAAAACCTGTGTTAAACTCGCCTTTTGTAGCACTCTCCTTGTATGGTAATGAGACGTCATTTTACATTTTTTCTTTTTCCATTTTTTCTCCATGCAAATGGAGTTCATTTAATTGATATCGATGCACCTTGAAATGCTATTAGTGTCAAAAATATACATAGTTACATACCAAGGTGTTTGATTTTCTACCGTGAATTAAAATTTGGGTCCATGTCACATGGGCGACTTTCAACTGCTTACCAAATTGGTGCCACGTACGGAAAAAAAGGATAATCAACACATTTTTCAACACATTTAAATCTTGTTGTTCACTTTTTGCTACCAGGTCAATTTCAAAGTTCACGTATACCAGAGGGTTATTATAATCAACAAGCAAACAGGAATTCTCGGAGTCGTAAGTTTTCTTTTCGCCTTTCCAGAATCATTTTTAAGTGAAAGTTCTTAGACAATTCCATTTTTTTAGAAGCTTCTGAGTTCCATACCAGTCAAAAACCATTAAGCCTCAATAAAGCAACATCATGATTCAATAAGTAAACAAAAAACTGGCAAGAAAAGGTACAAAGCATTTTGTATGGCAAGAATATTCAGAAGTTTTTCTTAGGGTTCCCAAAAAACCCCTTTTTTTCTAAATGAGATCCGATGTATCTATTAAAATTAATACATGCCCTTTCACATTAGGACAAAGAAATTTAGTCTCCTCGAGTGTTATCGAATCAAAACAGATTCTTGCTGGTCAGAAATTTAGCCACACTAAATATGCAGGTAATTCCCACAAAGATCTTCGACCTCAATTTTTAAAATATTCCAATGTTCACGTGTGAACTAAACAAAATAATTGAATGGAACTGAATCAACACTGCCGAAATTCTGTTGTATTTTATAATATACATCGACCTCCTCCATGGTAAATTGCTGATGCATTCAAATGACTTCAATCGACAACCTGGATTACTCGAATAAAAATACTTCCGAAATCCTCCGACTTCGCAAACTTTGTACAAAAGATGCCCCTTAATTCACTTCAAAAAAAATGGTCTCAGAATAAAAAAAAAACGTCCCATGCTCGTCTCCATGCTTTCAAAAATCTGAACTCCATGCGTCAAAAAGTATCCTTCCATCCATTTCTAAGGAAGTTTCTGAAGAATGGTTTCAATTACTGCTCCCATAGAATCCTGGTGCCGATCCAAAATAACAAGAATCCATTTTTTATCCTACTGATCATCACAACTTACTGGGAAGAGCTGTACTTTCACCTGCCTTCTTTTTTTCAGCCAATAGCATCGCAACAGCCCTCCTTGTCTCTCCCTTCACGTGCCGTTTTCCCAATTCTTCCATCTCCATTTGATACACTGCTTCTATCTCAGCCTCTCCTGCCTTCCTCATCATCCTTTTGAACAAAGGCAAAGAAATGTCTGCCATTGGCTGGTCCAAAATCTTTCTGACACGTGCGTAAACCTCTGCAAGACACATGGCAGTCATTATAAAGAGTTAGAAAAAAATGTAAGATGTTTCGAGTAAAGTAAAAGCAAAAATGCAGAGACAAGGAGAAACCCAAAGTGAAAAAAAAAAAACTTACATACAAGGTTCTTTATGACAGAACATATGTGCATTCTTTTCACTTCTGAAGTGCGTAAACCTTATACAACTCCAAAAACAATGTAGTTAAAAGTGCCATGTCTTCTGTCCCCTGACCAATGAAAAACCATAAAATGATTATTTCAGGCTTCACTTCCAAAAACCATTCAAATAATATCCTAAACCCTTCCACATCCTCCCTCCTATTTTCTCCCTTCCAAAAAATTTCCACTTACCTTCCAGGAAGTTTCCCCCTTTGATGATTTCTTGTATCAATCCCACTCTCTCCGCCTCCTCCACGCCCATTGTCTTCCCTCCTATTAACATTTCCGCCGCCCGTCCGGGTCCCATAATACGTCCAAAAGTCAAACTGCTGCAGAACTCCGGTACGACTGCCAACCTCACAAACGGAGTCCAAAAAGTGGCTTTTGCGGAACTGTAACAAATGTCACAATGGGGCAAAAGAGTAACTCCTATTCCTACTGCAGGTCCGTTAACGGCAGCAATTAATAGTTTTGGAAAACGGAGAATAGATTCCATGAATCGACCAACCGGAGCGCTCGTCGGAGTGACCATAGCTTTTCGATAAGCAGGAGAATCGGACTCAGAAATATCGGCACCAGAAGTGAAGTACGGACCGAGGCCGGTAAGGACAACACATCGCACGGAAGGGTGTACGGAGGCAACTTGGAGAGCATGGGAAACCTGGTCATATGTTCGCATGTCGAGTGCATTCCGTTTAGAGGGACGATTGAAAGCGATCACATGGATATCAGGAGAAGAAGGAGAGGGAAATACGGAGATACCGTCGTACGAATCGTACGGTGGGGGAGAGGTTGGGTTTGGAGGAGAAGCCATGGTTTAGAGCTAGGGAATGTAGTTGAAGAACTAGGGTTTGAGAGAGAAGTGAATTTAGGGTTAAGAAGCCAGGATGACCTAAAGATAACTGAAATGATATTGAATACTGATCAGAGGCTGTGTAACTTTATACATGTTTTCAGGATTGTACGGTTTGATTGGATACCGGTGACGTCACCTGATTAGACTGGGCATAAAATACGCTTGCTGTACCGTATCGACTTTCAGATAGCGTTTGTCGGAATGTGAAAAACTGTCAGAATACCGTACGAGCAGCAAAATGAGTTAAAAATTATTTCAGTACAATTGAGATATATGGACACACTGTGACCGTAGATGCTAATCGGAAACGCTACGCACTTTACCGCATCGAGATTACGATTCCCTTTTACAGTACAGTACGTACCGTATGGCGCTCCAGGATGCCGTACGCAAAAAAATCAATATAGCAATGAGCGACTACAGTAATAAAGTTTCCCCGCTTGTGCTGCTACTGTAGCGTCGGTCTGCTGCTGCGCAGTCTGTGGAACTGCTCCCCTCGGCCGCCTCGCCCGACTTCCACGGGCTGCAGGACACGTGGAGTCTAATGAAGATAGAAAGCGGTGACCAAGATGATCCGCTTGCACTTCTGCACACTCTCTCTGACCGAGAAGTAGACGCCGCCCTCTCTCACATTCGAGGGCCAGTGTGTGAGAAGCCTTGGAAAGTCTACAGGGAGGAGTTTGAAGATAAGCCTTTAGTATTCCATATTATTGGACGTGAATTAAATGTGTCAGATATTGCATTGCAGATGCAGAGTGTCAGCCATCGCCACGTGGCAAAGGTCATAAGCTGGTCTCCAGGCAGTAGAATCATTGTGGTGGAGGGAGCAGAGGAAGGGAGTTTTATCGACCAATTAAAAGATGAATATTTGTTATGGCAGGATTACTGTCAGATAGTGAAATATTTGGCAGCAGCAGCTGAGTATTTGGCCAATCAAGGTAGAGGTGTTAGAATAGAATCTTCACTTGTATGGCTTAATGAGGATGGCGACATGAAGCTTGCTTATATTCCCGATGAATCTGGCACTGCAACTCGCAGTTTTGGCCGTATTTTAAAAAGTTTTCTGGAAAAGCCACTGCAACGTTTTAATTCCATCTCTGCAGATGATCTGAACGAGTATTTTAAGATAGGACGTGTTCTGATGAAAAAAATCGATCAGATCGCTGACACGTGTGGAAACGAGGAAGATCCTCCATCTATGGGGAAAATTGCAGAGAAAATCAACCAAATTGCCGCATTAGCCAATGTGAAGGTCAGGCATCCCTCTCTCTCTCGCCGCCCCCCTCCACCTCAACCCCAAGTAGTCTGGCTATCCTGTGGCTGTACTGTTTATGTTGAAAGGAACCATTGAAAATCTTCCTTTCGTTTTGTTTCAGAATTCTTTTTCTATCGATTCCAAAATGCCGCTAAAGGAATTTTGTTTTTGTATTTCAGCCCTTTGCGTGAGTTTCTGTTTTATCTAGCTTTTCACTAGCTTGCTTCGGGCATTTTTTGGACCAGTCCGATTGATTGTTTTGCTCGATATGTCAGTACAAAATTATTTGATTTCGCGTTAAAGGTGAAATAATTAAATTACAGATCGATCAACGGTAATAATCTAAGGTGATCTTTCTGTAGGCAACGGAATTTCTGTTGATTCCAACATTGTTTCAAATGGACAAAGAAAAAGAAACCCAGTACAAACTGAGAAGTTTAAATTGCCATTTTTGAACTTGAATGAAGTTATTATTTTGTAAACAATTATCAGATAGGAGTAATGCAATATTCAGGTTTTGAAGCCATGGTTTTGAGCTTTCTATCGGGAGGGATAGCCGTAGGATTTTTGAATTTGGAGTTTGTGTCATCTTTTTGTCCTGTTGTGCATTGTCACACCAATCTTTGAGATAAAATAAAATACCAGGTTTAACACTATGTGCTTCTTCTACCCTGGAAGAAAGCACTCTTCGGCCTTCTTCAAATTTCCCAAAATGCTTCCCAAAATCCCTCTGAAAACACCCTCAGAACTTCTCAAAAGCCCTGAGATCGTTCTTCTCCCTCTCTACGCCTCCCTAAAATAACTAATGCGCCCCTTTTGATTCTCGCAGCTGGCAATCGCCCTTTTTAGAGGCGCCACCGGCACTGGAAATCTCCAGATAGGGGAATAAAGTCATTTGGTTTCCCATTTTGTTTCAATTTAATTTCCGGATTTTTCTTTTTGAGTTTGGTTCTTTTTCTTGTCTTGTGTATTTTGGATTTTTTTGAGTTTTTTCACGTTTTGGTGAATTGTATAGTAGATGATCCGTTTGCCGTACTATAATATTTGCCAAAGGAAGTTTGATTCAGTTCAGTATTGAAACAAACAAGATGGGCGTCAATCTCTGAGTTCAATTTAAATTTAAATTGTTTCCTGGGTAAAGCTGAATGTTTATCATCATATGTTTCAATAAGATATAGTGAAACCAAATGTTTGAGAGAGAGTCAGTTTGCAATTAGACATAGTACTCTCATATTCCCCCCATTCCCAGCCTGCCTGCCTGGCCCTGCCACTAACAGATGTGTGTGGGGCCCACCACTGTGCAGATGGAAGATATACTCAGAGGCCTCCGCAATTTTTCCGTACAACAAGTGGAGGACGTCCTGAATGGCAATTGCACGAGAATTTTATCCGATTTGTGTTGTGATAATTGGCATATCTCCAGGGGAATGTTGGAGGGAACACCCGTGGTGGTCCATGTTCTGAAACCTGGCATTGAAGTGGTGGGCAATATCTGGCGGATGCAGAGTGTCAGCCATCCCCACGTGGCAAAGGTCATAGGCTGGTGTCGCGACAGTAGAAGCATTGTGGTGGAGGGAGGAGAGGGAGACAGCTTATTAGATCGGATTAAACAAGGTTTGTCGTGGCAGGATTGTTGTCGGATTGCAAACCAAGTAGCGCATGCAGCTTTGTATTTGAAAGACAGGGTATGGGTTTGTTTATCGATGCTGAGATAATTTTTTTTAACGGCATCGACCACAGCAAACTTATTTACCTTCCCTTACAAGCACAACCAAAGTGCTCATGTCTTCAATTCGGTCAGATGCTACGTGGAATGCTGATGGGACCATTTTTGGAGGAAAAATTCACGTCACAAGATGATCTGAAAGCGAAGCTCGACCCTCGAGTGAAAGAATGGCCTAAGGATGTGATTGAAGAACTCACTCAACTCTTGGCTCTGATTATGGAAGATGATGCTACCATGGAGATAATGGCAGAACAAATGGACCGCGTCTCAAAAAGGGCAGAGGCGGCCGAGCAGGTGAGACATCCTCTCTCTCTCTCTGCCCCTCCCCCTCCTCTTGACTAATGGGATTTTGTGGCTGTGCTCCCTCTGCGGTTAATGACTTCTGGCAACCTATATTGTTCTCTACAAGAAAATATTCACAAAGTTGTAAGGGAAGACATGAAAGCAGAACGAGAAAAGAGAAATGTTACTCACATTCGAATGGTGTCAACAAGGCCTGCACATTGTGCCATTTTTCTCTTGTTTAATCATCTCAAATAGTCCTGTGTTTTGTCATCTTTTGACGGATAGTATCTGAAGGTTACACTTTGTATATGAGTGTTTTCCTTCATCATCCTCCATTTCCATGTTCCTTGCTTCACTGTTCTGCCTCACATCACTCCACTCCCTCATCACATCTCACCCTCCTCATCATCATCCATCCATCATCTTCCCCATCCACATCCTTTATCCCTCCACATCACATCATCACATCACATCATCCCATCATCATCATCATCATCATCATCATCATCATCATCATCATCATCATCATCGTCATCATCATCATCATCACATCTCATCATCATCTCCCTCTTGTCTCCCTCTCCCTCTCCCTCCCTCCCTCCCTCTCCTCCCCTCCCCTCCCCCCTCCCCTCCGCCTCCCTCCCCCCCTCCCCCTCTGCCCTCCTCTTCCCCTATCTCCCTCCTATCCCTCCTTCTCCCCTTTCCCTCCACACATGTTTTTAGTTGGGACAAATTCTCAGAAAATCTGCATTGTAGTTATTCCGAAACAGGTGATGTTCTTAAGGGAGTCTCTTATCTGGAGTGTTTCACCAAATTGTTTAAGTTATGGTTTCCAAACATT
This sequence comes from Zygnema cylindricum, assembly GCA_037447655.1. Classification (NCBI taxonomy): domain Eukaryota; kingdom Viridiplantae; phylum Streptophyta; class Zygnematophyceae; order Zygnematales; family Zygnemataceae; genus Zygnema; species Zygnema cylindricum. The sequence continues at coordinate 32,149 of JBBHKE010002898.1, forward strand.
CGTTCCTGATTATTACTTTTTGATCGTTAGGTTAACTCCCAATTTCACAGGAATTTGCGACATAAGGAATCTAAAAGGTGTTAAACGGTCCATTGGTAGTGAGTGCTTGTAACCTTTCTGCCTAACCGAATTGCCTCAGAGGATTGTCAGAGAGCGAAAAAGCATTTTTTTTGTGACACAGTTTCATGTCTCGTTTTTTCTTCCCGTCTTCCCTGGATGTTCTGGTAACATTCGGACAGCAAAGACGACACTTAACAGTCAATTAGAATTCAAGGCTCCTTCAATTTCCTTAGAGTTTTAAGAATCTAAATATGTTTGCCTGTGGACTGCACAGGGAATAAAACCTGATGATTTGTTGGAGCAAAGTACCAGATTGAAGGCCAAATTGGAGGTAAGATCTTACTTTTTGTATTCAGCGGCAAGCAGGAATGTAGATTTATACAAATGTAATTTTTGGCGAATAAAACCTTCATGTCTTCATATTGACTTTTTAGAATGTTTTTGTCCACTTTTGTTTTGTCTCTTGCAAGGAAGTTGAGTTTCTAGAATCATTGGCCACGTAACACATTTGATCACCTGGAGAAGCTATCCTATATAAAATATAATCCTATCCTAAAAATGCCATCTAAAAAATCCTATACTTTTGGATTTCCAGACACTAGTTGCCAAACAGGAGAAGCTTCAACGGGCTTTGAACGTTGTTCAGGAGCGCGCAGAAAAGACAAAAACAAAGCTGCTAGAATTACAACAAGAATTATTGATAGCGGCGAACTCGCAGAAAGACTTTACACGACTTTGCGATGATATGAAGCTTCTGGGGCATGCAATGACGAAAGAGAGAGCTGAGGAGGCTGATCTACTAACAAAGATGAATGTAGTGGAAAACGACATAACATTAAACCAAAAAAAACTTGTGGATGTGGAGACAGCAAGGGAGAGAGCGAGACAAGTGGTCATGTTAATTTGTGAGAATCTGCGGTCTCTGTCTTTGGAAAAGAGAGGGGAAATTGCGGCCGCGTTAAATAAGTACGACATGGAGAAGGTGGTATCATTAGCGAATGAGGCCAAGGCATTAGACGCGAAAGCGGATGCTCTTCAGATAAAGTTCGGTTTTAATCTACCGATGTTGGAGCTGAAACCTGGTTTCCAGTAAATATGGGAAAAACGGTTTCGCCGGTGTTTATTGGGAAAACTAACCTGATTAGTAGTTTTCGACTGCTATTTTAACCGCAGTTAAGTTTCACCTGAACAAATACTGCCTTCTAATGTGCGACGGCATAAATAGTTAACGATATATTTACTGATCTAAAGAAATACATTCGTTATTTATGTCCACAAATCCTAAAGGTTCAAAATGTCTTTATTTCATAGGTATACGCCCGTCAGGATTCTGTTGTTCTTTGTTCTTAGTTCGTTTGTCATTTCATTTTTGTTGACCAAATCTGTATGCAACTTCCAAATACTCTAGTGATAGTCTTAAGACTGTCTATATTTAGAGTTAAAAGATAGAACTGCAAGAAAAATGGTTTCACAAAAATTAGACGGGGATGGGGAACAAACTATACAACAAAGTAGCTAACATGTATATCGAACATTTTTGCCATATCATTCTTTTTATTCTCGTTCTTTGTAGCTGATCGACTCTTAGGGCCATACTCTCTTATTTTGCAATTCTGTAATTTGTGACCAACATTACTCTAGTTTCATGAATGGTGTCTTTTCGTATTGTTTTGGCTTTAACTTTTCTTTCCTACATGATCTAAAGCAAATGTATCCCAATTTCCTCGACCGGCAAACTTTGTGTGTGTGTACTTTCCAAGTCTGATACGAGGCTTAAGGACTCGGATTGATTATGGCCGTCGATGGGATCACTTTTGACCGTCGATGGAAAAAATATTGGTTCACGAAATGGTTGCCGGTACTGTAGTTCTAGTGTGAACATGACGGCCTGTTAACAGAGTGCACCGTGTTTCTCTATCAGTGTTGATGGTTTTCTCTCTTTAACATTTCTCTGTAAACAAATCTCGGATATTCTACTGAGGTCGGCCAACCGTAAGGTGATGATTGACGTTATTACCTATTCACGGTTTTAAGTTTTAATCACAATTCCGACAAAAATCCGGCATGTTTGCACGGAGAATATGTTTTAAGTGCAAAAAAAAGAGGAACTCCTAGTGTTGTGTATCGGTAAGGATTTGCCGATAGCCGATATGGGCCTTTTTTCGGGTATCCGATAATCGATATATTGGTACGATATATCGACATCGGTCTTATCGCCGATAAGTAGCCGATAATATCGGGTACTTATCGGCGATAATGCCGATAACGATAATTGTACGGACCGTACAGATAAATGTACGGTCTGTACACTCAACTGTACGTCATATTCTCCGGACGTGTACAAGCATAGAAAGTACCGTAGCCGCCATGAAATCTGTACGATTATGATACGGATCCAGTAAAAACTATGTACCTTTCACATCCGAAGCCATGGCTTTGTCCCTCAGTTCCTTGAGATCCACTGGGGACCTGCCACGTGTCAATCTGTCGGCTTTTTTGGCAAAAGCTGCCAAAAGAGCCATTCCGGGATGCCGGCGCTCACGCTGGCCCGTCCGTTCGTGTTTTCTCATTCCAAATCGTCCGTTCGATTCCGGCGGCGCGCAGAATGTTATTTTGCGTCCGTTGTACTTTTGTGTCCGCCGTCCTTTTCCAGTTCCATGCTCACCAGTTTTTTAGTAAATTTACGTACGTCGCCGTAAAATTTTTGTTCAGTTAATCGGCCAGCGTTTATGTGTTGCGTTTACCGTAATAGATTGCAGTTAAACTGTAACGGAACATATTTTTATACGTGGCATGCCACGCTATATAAAATCAATAAAATAATACAGTATGTTATAAAGTACTATTGTATGCATACTATATATTTTTTAAGTTATCGCCGATATGGAATTGTTGGTCCCAGACCGATTCATCGGAACCTCTGACCGTTCGATAACCAATAACTATCGGTATCGGTATTATCGCGATAAGTTTTTTACCGATACACAACACTAGTAACTCCAATAGCCACAGTGTGTATTGGAGTGCTCTGCTGCCTAGGTTTGAGCTGCAATGATTGCAAAAGATTTGACGGCGACGGAAACGGAAGGGTTACACACTGTTTCTGTTTTTGTCCATTTTTTGACGTGCAAGTTGTCCCTTGACTTGAAATGTCGGTCACTGAATTTACTGTACAGTACACCGTCAATCGCTATTAGAGTATATAACGCCAATTTGGTGCCCTTTTTTCAAAAAAAAAAACCCGAAATACAATCCATAATTCTATTTTTTCCATTATTCTAATTAGGTTTTTTTTTCAATTAGCGTTAGTAATGAGAGTACACTTCAATTGAAATAGTGTGGCATACGGACAGAATATTTTCGTACGAAATGGTACTTTTTGAATTACAAAGGCATAAAAAGACACTTAACATTATTTCACACACATGTGAATGTGCACTGGAAGAAAGAGACCCAAACTCGTAGACAAAAATCACGTTCTCATATGTTCGTCCGTCGACCGTGTGAACAGCGCGACGGCGTACGACTTGTCAGATTTTGTACGGATACACATATTAATGTAGACATCGAAAGAGCGGGTATTTATTATTTAGGACAACCCAAATTACAGTTAGGGATTAATTAGTATATATATTTTTTTTCAAAAAAAAAAAATCCCGATTAGTGTTAATAACACTAATTGTTTTTTTACGCTATTTAATCCTTTACTCTAATAGCGATTGACGGTGTACTATGCTGTACTGTACTATACTGTACACCGCGAATCGTTATTAGCGTTGAGAAATTATTAGTGTAATGAAAAAATTAGCGTCATTTATTCTAATTTAGTACCGGGAGACGTGGCAAATTATGGTCCACGTCCTTAAATAGTGCAGTTAATTCTATTTCAGGTATTGATGTCAAAATTTTGGGGCGCCGATATAGAGTTCATAACGCTAATAACGATTCGCGGTGTAGTGTCCCGGCAGTCTTTAAATACTGCTGGCGCTCGATGTCACTCACTATTTATTTATTTTTTGTCCGAAGGGAGATTTCTCCCCATTATCACTTTAAGTAATCGCGGTCCGTCTCTTTTGTAACGCGAAAGTTTATTTGCCCCTCCTCTCGGGCAAATGAAAAGTACATCCGTACTAGAACCAAAAGCGCGGGAAGCGGCCAACCAAGCTGGGCGCAGTTACAAATAGACTTCAAAATTACAAAAGGCCAACCTTTTCTAAAGTTAGCAAAGGAGTTTAACAACATATAAGCATGGGAATTTCTATCGATCCAACATCACATTAGCCCACGCAGACCTTCAATTCTCTTTAGTTATACGTCCAAGGAAATAAGTATTATAATTATAAATAAGTATAAGAATGATTATAAATAATTCGCCTTTTGATTTTTCTAAATTAGGCTATTGAAAATCCTAATTAAACGTTATTTTTTTTTTAAGTGAAACAAATTGCATAAAAGTCCATAATTAACGTTTCTTTATCCCTTTTTTAGTTGTATTTTACTTATTTTGTTTATTTGTTTATTTTTTTATTTATTTGAAGTCCATAATTTAACCTGTACAGGAAACTAAACTCCCCGGACTATGAGTCAACTCCCTAGACTTTGAGGTCCATAAAATAAAGGTAAAAATAGAAAAAGAAAGTGAGTTTAAGTAACTAATGTTGAGGCATGTAATTGCCCACTAAGTAACATGCAAGTATTATTACGAAAGGGGACACGATGGACGTCCTATTTTCCTCTCCCTATCCATCCCCCCATCCTCCTTCTCCCTCCCCCCCAACTCCCACTCTCCCTCCCCCTCCCCTCCCCCCACATTCCCTCTCCCTCCGCCTCTCCCAACACTTAGTTGTTGTTACTGGTCAAGTCTTTCACTCAAGAAAAAAAAAAGCAATAGAAAAAATGCCTTTTGACTCCCCTCCTTCCTCCCCATTCCTCCCCTTCCCCCCTCCCTCCCTTCCCCCCTCCCTCCCTTCCCCCCTCCCGCCCTTCCCCCCTTCCTCCCTTCCCCCTCCCTCCCTTCTCCCCTCCCTCCCTCCCTCCCTTCCCTCTCCATGCGGGCCTATAATAGTGTAGCTTAAGGAGACAATGACTTGGGGCAATAATCCTGCCATCCTAAACCTTACTCTGTCCTATCCTTCAGGCTCCCTTCCTCTCCCCCCAGGCTCGAATCGTCGATTTTCTTCAAAATGTTTAAAACTCACTCCGCTTCACGACCGAAAAAAATTGATAAAGGCAGGTTTTTTTTTAACCCTCCCTGTTTTGTCCCTCTTTCTATTTCTTCTCTTTTGTTTCAAACCAACAAAGGAGAAAGAATGTGGATTTTTTAGATATCTAATATAAGTTTTTAGGGTTTATCAGAGCTATCTCATGTGCTTCTGTTTTTGTGCACCGCTATCAAAGGAGGGGAGGGAAGGAAGGGAGGGGAGGGAGGGAGGGGAGGGAGGAAAAGCTCCTCATCTTCTCTCTTTATCTCTGTCTCTCTCCCTCTCGCTCTTTTTTGGTTTGGAGAGTAAAAACTATATGCAGATAATATGATTCGTTGAAACAAATATTATTGATGTCAAAAGCATGATCAGTTTGAAATTCATGATGATGAGATATGATGATAATTTATGATGTACTCGGACGTTGAAGGGACCTTAACTTTGCAAAAAGTCATGATATTCTCAAAATGCCCCTCCCCATCCCTCCTTCACCCCCGTCCCACCCAGCTGACAGATGCATGTGGGGCCCACCACTGTGCAGATGTTATTTCACAGGGGTGAATCTATATTGGGGTTTTGACTGTCAAGGGGTCAGTCACTTGGGTTTATATTAACTTGGAGTCGGCACTATCTAGATTAGCTTCTTTTGGATCTGCATACTCTGAGGGCCAATGGAGGTCTCAGAGTTTCAGAATCGGCCAGATCCGGCAGATCCGGTAGATCCGGATTAGGAGAAGCAATAGGAGAAGGTGTGGATGAGGACTTCTTCTTCTTTCCCCCCATGGCGGCAAGACTTGCCACCTTGAGAACTCTTAATGGAGCAAACTAGCTCCGATACCACTTGATAGGATCGATACACTTAAAAAGTAGAAGAAAAGACAAGATAGATTGCGGAAGCAAAGATGAAAGGAAGAGATCACTCCAGCAAAAGACAAAAGTATATTTCACCGGAATTTTCCCCCCCCTCTTACAAAAGATAATTCTTTCCCCAAACGACTAAGTCCTAAATAGTCTCACACGAAACAAACAAGTACTGCAAGGTACAAATGAATCGCGCGACGTACAAAAGTACGCGCGTGAACCAATCACAACAAAGTACTACCGAAATAACATAAAGTACGCGGTACTGTACGAAACAACATACCGCCGTACAAAACAAGAGTCTGTCGTACAAACCAAAACAAAATAAACCAAAAACTATAACTAACTAATCACACCACACCACACAAATCACACGCTAACTAAATAATATATTTTACGGTGCTCAACAGAACTGAGACGCCGTTTCACAAAGAACCTAACAGTGTTGTGGTAGGTTCAATGTGGAGAATTGGCCATCCAATGTGGAGTTAACAATGTTTTGTTCGCGTGGGCGATTCAATTTTGAGTATGGTTTCGCGATTTGCATCGTGGTACCTTTAGTTCGTTTAGTGTACAGCAGTTCAGTACCAGCCAGTAGATAGAACATTTATGTATGATGGTTCAGTTTGGGTTTTCGTCTGTTTTGTATTGTCTTGTAAGGCAAATATGTTATTTAGTGCCCTTTCTTTATTCAATTTCGTTTAGTGTGCACCATGTTATTTCGGCGCTTGAATGTCTTGTTACTTGCACGTCCGCTTGTGGACTTCGGCGTCCTCGTGTCTTTCTTCAGTGTTGGTCCTAGAAAGATATATTAGTGAGTGTTTCAATCAGTTTTGTATGCAGTCTATTGTGGGAGATGCATCATGTGTCTAAGAGAAATACATCAGAGTGTAGGGAGTGAAGAACTGAGGAAGGAAGAAGTGTAGGACTTAAGATATATGTTACAGTGAGTAAAAAATGAGAGAGGGAGAGTTTGTATTGAAAAGCCCTTCGGCGCAACATAATGATATTTTGCCAATGTGAAAGGAGCAAGCTGTGAGTGTTTTTATTTGTAAGTATGTTTGAGTGTTTTCATTTGTAAGAATGTTTATTTAAGCTTCCGCTCTTTTTGTAAAAATGTCTTAGGTGTTTGGAAATATTTTAATGCAATTGTGGATGTTAGTACGCTTTTGCGAAAATTTGTACCTTTTTTGGCACTAATAAGCATTTTGAATAGCATACATTGATGCATATTTTTTGTCAGTATTATGTTGCATGATATTAACTTTGTTTACAAAATAATTAGACCATATTTAAAAAGAAAAAAAAAGAGTGAATATCTACTCACTGGGTGAACTTACAACAAAGTGTAGTCATTGAAACTGAAAAACCGTTGTGAATTTTACATTTAGCATAAGATTTGAGAGCATTGTCAACGAGGGAATAATAATAGAACTCTCAATACAACAACAACTAGGTGTGATATTCTCAATAGTTGGTGGGAAGTCTAGCTAAAATTAAAATAGGAGGAATTGCATTCTAGAAAATTAAAATCTACTTTTTTAACTATTAATCTATAGGGTTTCAATAGTGATGCATATTGCATTGGAAAAATTGATACCTGATGTGCTGATGCATTCATTTAACCGATGCATACAAAAAAACCCATTGTTTTGTTTTTTTAGTTCCCGTTTTTTTTTCCCAAGTGTTGATACTATGTTGTCGCACATACCCGATATATCGCCAATACATACCACCATACTGATATGTGAATACTTTTTTTTTATTGGGAGCGAGTTAGGGAGGGAGGGAGTGGAAGACGGTGGGGAGGAGGGAGGGGATATTAAGTTCGTAGAATCGAGGGATAGTAGGGACGATCCCGTCAAAGGGAATGATGAGTCCGCCAAGATTTGAACCTGGGACCTTTCACTTTAGCTATAAATGCACTAACCATTGTGCCACCAGCTCAAATGTTGAGAATGGCAGGGTCCACTTTTATTTGGTTTTAGTCTGGATATTACCACAAATCCGGGTATCGATCGGCATGTTTCACGTACGTTAATACCCCCTTGGAGAGGTATCGGTCATAATGTCCACTTGTAGCCTAGTCCCACTGGTTTCGATACCATGTTAACGTAACCCATAACATATAGAAAGGATTATTGGACGCCATAATGAAAGACAAATAAAATCAAAGCATTTGGGGATTTTTGTGATCGAGTGATAATTTCATTATGAAACGAGATCCTTTTATACAATTTATGACAACGTTAATTACTGTGGATAGTAATGCACTACGCTACACAAGGTAGGATTTGGACGGCTACATAAAGACCAAATATATAAGTCAAAGTTGACCGACGAAAGAAAAAGACCAAACGTACAATTAAGAGACAACACTTGAATAAGTGGAGTACGCACAGGTTAACTTAAGAAAAAGAGACTAAAGTGGACAAAGCATTAACAAGCATAATGCGGTCAAGTACACTTTGGACAAAAGAAGCTAAAGTGGACGTACTTATTCAGGAAAGAAAAACATAACACGAAATTACCCTTAACAGGGGAAGACGGAGAAGAGTGGAGATGTGAGGGCCGCTTTCTCCCTTCCTTTCCCCCCTCGCTCTCCATAAACCTAAACCGTAAACCTACATCTTTAATCTTTAAGCTCGTAGGGGAGAAAGAGGGAGGCCGGAGGGAGGGACATAGGGAGAGGAGGGGGGAGACATGGTGAAGAGGGGGAGAGCTGGGAGCTCTCTCCCTCCCTTTCTCTCTCTCACTCTCTCCCCCCCTCTTACTCCCTCCCTCACCCTCTCTCTCCTCGCCCTCTCCCTCCTGCTCCCTCTCTCTCTCCCTAAACTGAAACCCTAAATCTGAAGCTTTAAACGTCCGTGATCCGGAGGCTAAGTTTCGACTAACCAGGCAAGTCATTTTGTACTAGTAGTGTGCAAGATAGCAGCCAGAGATTTCAGCAAGAAACGGAGTTACTACTAGATTATATCTAGTCAGTGATATGAATCTTCTATCTTTGTAGTCTTCCACCTTTGTACTTGATGTTTTTACGGTTCATAACATGTTATTTTTACCGGAGTCATTTGCCAGCTTGAATTATTCGTCGCTTATGTATTTTTTTTTCAACTTGCATCTTCTGAATGTGGTTGGTTCTTGGTTTTTGAAATTATTTGCCTGTCGCGCACTTCATTATAATGTCAAACACTAATTCAGACACCGTTTTGTGGATTATGCATCCATATTGACGGCTAGAAAATTTTGACGGAATTGGCCATACATATTGGAGAATCAAGGCTGAAATCGCGTTACACGAAAAGGTTGTTGGTTAATTGTTACGAAATAAGAAGCTAAACCTGTTCCTGCTGATGTAAGCCATATCTCTGAGACACGAAAAGAATCAAATGGCTAGTTGGAAAGAAGGAGACATAAAATCGAGAGTAATAATTATCAAAGGTTAGGTTAATAGCCAAGTGAATAGGATAAAAAAAAGTTAGAGCCTGGGAAATGTGGCCAGCTTTGGAAAAAAAGTTGTGGACGAGTCTCTAATGGCGAAGGTAACCTTAATGAAGAAAATCTACTCATCTATTAACGAGCCTACAATGGTCTATGGAAGAACATTTAACTAAAACGATGCGGGGGAGATTCCTTTTGTAAAAAAAACAACAATTTTGATACTTCAGTTGTCGCAGCCAGGACAATATAAGGATACGATAACCTAGTTGTATGTAAAAGTTCACGTTGTGAAATTTCGAATAAACTATGAATCACCTGAAAGAGATGGACTTCTAAGTTCCATGGGCGGAAATGCATTTGTTTCAGCAGCAAATCTCAATCAAGAAGGCAGGACTACAACCAAGGTTGGGACGACAACAACAAGAAAAGCAAGACGTGCTATTGTTGCGTTAAAACCAATCAAATCGCTTCATAGCTTATTGCGGGAAACTAAAGTCTGACATAAGAAATGGATCATATATCCATAAGTGCTTCGACAACAACAAATGTTGATGTCGTTTGAACAAATACTGAAACGTTTGCTGCAGCGGTTTTCTCATCTTCATCCAGCTTATACAAGCTTCATTGGAGTTGCAACAGCTTCTTATCAGTACAAACTCAGCGAGATCAACTAAGAGGATGTAACCGGGAGGAGACACGTCAGATAGAGATTGAATAAAATGAAGGAGAAGTGGAGGAAACAAAGACCGTGAAGACAACCGTAAACTCCAAATCAATTTTGAATGTATAACGGGTGAAGTTCCATTACGAATTGTCGCGTTCCCTAAGATTTGCGAAATTAATAGTGTTACTACACCGCGCATCGTTATTAGTGTCAAAGTTTAAATAGTGTTGAAAAAAATTTACCGTAATTGATGCTATTTAAGAATTTGAAAAAAAAAAAAAAAGGTGTATTCTAATTTCGGCATTATGCTAATTTGGGAACGGCAAAAATGGAATATTTTCCGTACAATTATCTACACTAACATATGTATCCGTACAGAATATTAGAAATCGTACGCCGTTGTGAAATTTAAATATCCGTACATGTCAGACTAATTTACGTGTCAAAATAATCATGTTTTTTGAGCGCACGTTCCTATGCTTGCGCGTCTGATTTAATTCATTTTTTGTAAGATTTTCACTTGAAAAGGTACATTTAAGTACGGTCTGACATCGACCGTACACCATACTAGTTAGATCTTATTGTAATTTCGTTCTTTACACTATTTTGTACGGTACCTTAATTAACGTCAAGGAAAAAATAAAATCATGTATCCTATTTGAGGAAAAAAATCAAAATTTTAAGAACCTAAATTAGTGACTTTGATACTAATAACGATGCGCGGTGTACAATTTGAACGAAGTTCCATTGCGCAGAGTCTATAATCCACGTGTTCATAGTTCAGTGGTACCACGTGAGTTAAGATCGGATATTGAAAATCGTCAATGATTTTCACACCGACCAAAATTTTCATTTGCGTACCGTGTACGTGCGTAACCAGGTCATCGTTCAACACAACTTCTCTACTCTTTGTAGACGCCTTATCAAAAACCACCTCATTTTTTTAGGGTTCTTGTTTTTTCGCGTGACGAATGAGCGTTGTCAGAAATAGTGTGATGAATGGGCGGCAAAATAAATAGCACGACGAAAGTGCGTTACTACATTTCGTTTGTATTTTCTGTTGGATGTTTGAATGCGTATATCGTGTGCGAAATTTGTTAATTTACGTTGGTTGCCATCTTAACACGTATGCTCATTATCCACCGTGTTGTGGCTCAATTTTTTATGTAATTGGTGATGTTCCTCATGTTCCTCGCGTAATGTAATGGAACATCACCCTAAATTTGCTTTTCTGACCAATATTTTCACTTTCGCACTTTGTATGGGCATTTTACACACTAAGGGTGACGTTCCATCAGGCGAAAAGTGGCGTAGTTTACAAAAATCCGCGACCCTCTGTACCAAGTCGTACCGCCTATTTTGTTTTTATACGAAAAACTATATTACAGAGAATCTTGCCGATACTCTCCTAAGGTCTTGGAGGTAATTCTAGCCGTCGGATGTTCATCTGCGAGGAGTTCGCTTCATTTTTTTTTATAACTTTCAACCCACCTCGAGGAGGTGGGTTGGCAGATACAGAAAAAAAAATCGTGACACGCTGGACGATTAAGCTACGTGTCATGATGCAAAACCAACGAAAAATCTTAAGATTTGCACATGACACGCGGTTTCCAAAATACAACCGAAAAAAAAAACGAAGTTTCGTAACATTCCCTCGTCAAGCTATTTTCACTAACTTTTGTTCATCACACTATTTCTCTCAAAGGACTTTCGTTATGTCCAAAAAGTGAAACCCTAAAAACTGAGTTGGCGTACAGACTAGCGTCTTCAAAATGTATATAAGTTTTGTCTTATGATTACTTCATACGCAGGTACATGGTACGCAAGTCAAGATTTGAAGTTAAGTTTGTCGGTGCTAAATATCTGAAAGATATTCAATATCGGATCGTAGCTTGCGTGGCGCCATTCATCGAAAATGCGGCGTAATTTACCATCGAACATCCATAACCCACCCGGTTCAGAGTTTCGCACAATTACGTAAACGTATGACGAACTTCACCTTAAACCTATCAGAATCACTTTGATACGTCTCCGATTGCTTCGATTTTGCGCATACCAGAGAGTTGTCCAAACTCCAAAAAAGCTTAACTTTTCATGTACAAAAAGGTATAGAAATGCTATATGTGGTCCATCTAAACTCTAAGCATACTGTACGCGGGAACCGTTAAAACACAATACTAGTACAACGTTCTCATGCGTTGTCGCACTTTGGAAGTTCGCGGGGATGAAAAGGACAGGCCAGACGTCAAACGTCACAAGGCTAGTGGATGCGACGCAGAATGTACCAAACCGTGTGCGCGAGGCATCTGGAAATTTAAACCGCATTGAACGGCTCACTGCGTGTGGCTCACGATACTATGAGCCAATGACGCGTGAGGGAATCCACAACAAACACAAGAATTTCAGAACTCTTTATCTTCTGAAACCACGCAAACAATTTAGATCAGGTTGTCTCCCATTTATAAAAACGAATTCCGACATTCGATATTCCTAACTTCCGCAACTACAGTACACCGCGAATCGTAATTAGAGTAGAGAAATAATTAGAGTAGAAAAATGAAAAAACATAATTAGAGCTATTAACTCTAATTCGGGTAATCAACCCTTTTCAAAAAAGAAAAAATTACTCTAATTTATCAATAACTATAATTTGGGTTTCTTTCCGCGGTAATTATCCGCGCTGAATATCATTACTGTAAATTAGGTACTTGTACAGAATCTGACAAAACGTACAGTTTCACGTCATTATGACGTTTGCATTACGCGGTTTTTGAAAACTCAGCTACATGATGACGACCTTTATTAAATCATTTTTTGTACTTTTTTAGTTAATGAAGTACTATTTTAGTTAATAAATATAATTTTGCACGGTCAGACACCCACCGTACGCCACACTTTTAAAAACGACACTATATTAGAGTTGATAACGCTAATTCAAAAAGAACCATAAATAATGTAAAGAATAATTTAGAATTATGTACTCTATTTAGGTTGATAGAGTCAAAATTGGGGGTGACGGAATTAGCTTGTATAACGCTAATTACGATTCGTGGTGTAGTCTCTACCACGAGGAGGTGCCACTAACCACCTATCGAGCAATTCCAAAACTCGTCATTTCAATTTTCCACTCTCTCCCTTCCCCACCTCTCTCCACAATTTCCATCTTCTATCTCAACAAGGAACAGAACAAAACAACAATGGCAGACGACAGCGTCGCACAGATTGATGATGTCACCGTGATACATTCGAATGACTTGCTCGAGATTCGTGTAGACTGCAAGCTGCCACATTGCGAATAAGGGAAAGGCGGACATGTGTTGTTTCGAGAGCGAAGGTTTGGATGTCGCGTGCATCACGTCGCATTGCAGAAAGATGCTGCATTGGAGGTTGCCATGTCAATAACTATGGCGACGTCGTATTGCAGAAAGATGCTGCATTGGAGGTTGCCATGTCAATAACTATGGCGGGTGTTGTGACACGTTAACAATTATGGCAGATGTTATTGTGAGAGTCTCGCGCTGTCCACGGGGACCGGAAGAAACAACCCATGAAGTCGCGCCACGGGCAACACGGTGAAGGATAGTGTAGGAAATGGTGGAGGGGAATAATGCAGCGAAATCAAATTAAGATAAACATAATGTAGCTAAATAAGGGAGAGAAAAGAGAAGTGTGTTTAACTCTTGTTTAGATTACTAGTTCTGTTATACTTTTGAAAAGCGAGGGAAATGACTCTAAGGAAAATTGGCAGGTGTTGCCGGAGACATGGTTCCCATCTTCGTATATAAAGAAGGGATATTTGACTATGAAATGTATATACAACAGAAATGTTAGTAACAGGTAAATAAAAATATGAAAAATGAAACTTGTGTTATGGTTGTGGAAAGAGGATCACGATCAAAATGAATGCATGTCTCTTGAAATGAACTAAAATGCAAAGGATTCTATCGACATTACAACATTTTTTTTCGAATTCATCTGCAAATTCATACCGTAGGACTAAATTTGAAGATTTTGGTCAAGGTTTAAAATGAATTTTTAAAATAAACCAAAGTTGATCTTCTAAGAGGCCAAATTTGTCTTTAAAAAGTGGCATTTATCTCATCGACTTAATGGAATGCAGTTTGTGTGTTTGGACTATTTGGACTAAATGTTCGATTAAAAAAGGAAAAAAAAATACACGAGGATTGATTTGTCACGGCTGAAAAAACCCAATTTCTCAGGCTATTGACTATGAAGTTGACAATTGGAAAACTTGCCTGAACATTGTCGATTATAGAGTGGAATATTTTCAGGATCGGTACATCGTAATAATTGTCGCTCCAATTTCACCATTTATAATCTTGGATTTTTACATAAAAGATTTGTCTTTCTACACTTTCATTAATCGTATATCTGAACACATTTCAAACAACATGGTGACTTATCGCTTTGAAAAGCAGTTGTTAAACATTCATTAAAAGTGATATGTCCTAAAAATGAAGGAATTTGATCTAAAGGAGAACAACAACCTGAGTGTTCCTCCAAAATACTTTTACACTTTTACACAATCAATAAAAAAACTAAACATTTGTTAGTTCCTACGTCATTTGTAGAACCATGCTATAAAATTTAAAGTCATTTACATTGCCAAAACAGTAATGCACTCTCCTATTAAAATTGGTTCAATCATTACAAAATTCCATTTTTCGGTTCAACCTTTCCTAAATATATAACATTTTGTATTGATAATATCTTCAACGAAGCTAGTCAAATAGATAGAGCTAATATGGTACATGTGAAGAAGGAGATAAGTTTATGTTTAATGTGGATAGTCAAGGAAAAACATTTCAGAGTCACTATGACAAAATGTATCCGACAGCTACAACTCTACAATTGGCTCCAAAAGACTCCACATTGCACCTTCTATCGTTACTCTTCGCAGTGGCAAAAGAGTAGCTTGGAGAAGTGAGAGAGGGAGGGAGAAATGGAAAGAGTGAGGGGATTTTGTGAGAGGGAGAAAAAGAGGAGAATTGGACTTCCTCCCCTTCCCTCTATCTCCCTCTCTCTCTCTCTTATTCTTCTTTAACCTCTCTCTCTTCCCCTCTCTCTGTAACTCTGAGACCTCCATAAGTCCTCAGAGTGGACAGCTTCCAAGAAGCCTCTAGGATAATCCTGACCCCTTTGTGTTTAAGCAAAGATAACTGCCACCCTGGCAGACAAAAACGCTGACCAACTTCACCCCTGTGAAGACAAGACTCCCCTGAGTCGATAGCAAAAAGAATCTTTGAATTTGCTCCCCTGAGCAGTAAGTTATGGAGGGTCAAAGTTGACCTTTTGTACAGAAGCTCTCTGGGAGAGAGGGTCCTATCTTCTAATTTTTCTAAGTCCTATCTCTCTCACAGACTCTATCTACTGATGTATGGAACCAATCAGAATTGAGTTCCGTACGCAAAAGTACAACCGCCGGTGTACTTTCAGTACGGACATTGTACGACATGGCCTAAATGTCGACACATGTCAAATCCGGATTCGGTGCCATAATCTCCGGAGATTCTACAATCCAACGGAATTTCGCCACGTGTCATCCGATGTGGCGATGGCCATAAACCGCCGAAATCTACCTCCGCGATCTCGGCGCTATTTCCGGCCGTCCGATTAAATTCAGATTTAATCTTAGCCGTAATAAATACATGCGCGGTATTTATTTCACTTCCGAAACAAATGCGCGGTATTGATTCGTAATTCGTACCGGTTCTATGTATCCCGTAATCCGTAACAGTTAAATGAATTTATCGTACGTATACATCTTTAAATAATTATCAAACTATATAGTATGTATCACTATAGCTAGACCTAACGGCTAAGGCTACCGGCTATTTCCTATCTGCCGGCCGGTAGGTACAGGGATCAAATCCTGCCGCCGGCACATAACTTTTAATTAAATAAATAAACCCTAGTATTAAATTCCCGTAAAACTTCAGGATAGCCAAGGTAGCCATGGCTCTAGCTTCCTCTCCAACTTCTCAGTGACTGCAACAAGTTTGAGAGTTGGAGAGAGAAGTTAGAGATAGACTGCCTCGGCTTCTTTCTATTTCTATTTAGACCTAGAAAATACTAATAAATCCATTAGTTTCTACACTCCCCTTATTTTCTAGTCAATCTTTAATTTCAGACCACACTTCTCCCTGCAAAAAATTAGCTTAGGGGAAGGCACAGGTTTGGTCATCATATCTGCTACCATCTCACTATCTGGTTTGTACTCTAAACTGATTATTTTGTTTTCTACTTTCTCTCTAACAAAGCTGAGTCTGATGTCCATGTGTTTGGCTTTAAAATGGTGTTTAGGATTGGCAGAAATAGCGATTGCTGCCTGATTATCACAAAATATTTTTTGCACACCACTCTTAAGGTGACCAAGCTCACCAAGCAAAGACTTGACCCACATCAATTCTTTTACAGCAGAGCAAGAGGCCATATACTCAGCCTCCATGGTGGACTGAGCAATAACCTTTTGCTGTTTGCTACTCCAACAGCAAGCCCCATCACCCACATATAATACATATCCAGAAGTACATCTCCTCATCGGAGCATCACCATAACTGGCATCACTCCAAGTAGTGATGTCAGTATTCTCCCCACCCAAATGCAACCATAGATCTCTAGTTCCTACCAAATATCTAAGGACTCTCTTAGCTGCCTCCCAATCCCTTTTAGTGGGAGCATTTAGACTTCTACTCAGCACTCCTACAGCTGCAGCTAAATCCGGCCGGGTACAATTCATAAAATAGATTAGACTTCCCACTACTTGCCTGTAAGGAATAGTCTGCATGAACTTCTGTTCATCATGAGATAATTCCTCGTCTAAGACTATGACTCCTTCTTCCTCACTCCCCTCACTTCCCTTCTTCAACTCCATTGGAGTTGTACAACTATTAGCTTTATCCATTTGAAATTTTTCAAGCATGTTCCCTATTGCTTCTTTTTGAGTCAATCTTATAATTTTCCTTTTTCGGTCTCTCTCTACTTGAATTCCCAAAATATATCTTGCTTCTCCCATATCCTTCATTTCAAATCTCCCCTTAAGATCGGTTTTCAGTTTGTTAATTTTTTCCATTGATTTACTTAATACAAGCAAATCATCAACATAAATTGCAATAAATATCAAACCTTCCTCATCTTCGAAAACATAGATTGAGTGATCTGAGCTGATCCGAATATATCCCAGACCGGTAAGAAACTCATCAAGCTTCTTATTCCATTGTCGAGGTGCCTGTTTCAAACCATAAAGAGATTTAATCAGCCGGCATACCTTACTCTCCTCTCCTTCTTCCACAAACCCTTCGGGTTGTCGCATGAAGATCTCCTCTTCCAATTCTCCATGCAAAAAGGCTGTTTTTATGTCCATCTGGTGCACTTCCATGTCTTCCGCCGCCGCTAAACTGAGAAGTATGCGGACGGAGGGAAATCTGACCACCGGAGCAAAGGTTTCCTCGTAGTCAATTCCTTCCTTTTGTGTAAATCCCTTTGCCACTAATCTGGCCTTGTAGCGCTCGATTGTGTTATCTGGGTTCAGTTTTAGTTTGAAAACCCACTTACAACCGATTGGTTTTCGGTTAGGTGGACAGTCCACCAGCTCCCAAGTATCGGCTGCCATGATTGAAGCCATCTCCTCATTGATGGTTGTCTTCCATCGGTTTCTTTCTGGACAAGTCATCGCCTCTCCATAAGTTTGAGGTTCATCTTGATGAGATAGTTTAGTTACCTTGTTAATAACCTGTTTTTCTTGCAGTCTTTTGCTACTTCTCCTCCCCCCCTCAAAATCTGAGGCCGGAATAGATGGTTCTCGTGGATTCTTTCGAACAAACTCGGCTTCTCCCCTATCCCTTGATTCCGAATCAATTTCCACCACGTCTTCCGCTTCGAGTAGAGTTGTCACTGGAGTTTCCACAGCCGAGTCCTTTTCGGTCTGATTTGTTCCTGCAAGAATGTCATCTTCTCTAAAACCTGGATAGTTAGGAAGCTCAAAGTCATCGGAATTTTCTGACTCAAATCTGATTTTTACTGACTTCGTATATTTGAAGGGATCTACAGACTTTCCTTCATCCATAACTACTAGATGCTTTACTAAGATTATATCTTCCCTTTTTAGATCATAAACTCTATATCCTTTAACATCTTCATCATATCCTAATAAGTATCCTGGTTTTCCTTTAGGATCTAGCTTCCAATTGGACCGATCAGTATCTAGACTGAACACTTGACTGCCGAAAACCTTTAAGTGAGATATGTCTGGTTTCCGGCCTGTCCATCTCTCATAAGGTGTTTGATCTTTTATAGCTGAAGTAAGAACTCTATTCTTGAGGTAATTAGCACAGTTCATTGCTTCTGCCCAAAACCTTTTCCCTATCCTTTTATCTGACAACATACTTCTAGCACTATCACTTAGTGTTCTATTTAGCCTCTCAGCTACCCCATTCTGTTCAGGATTTTCTGGAACTGTCTTTTGGTGTTGAACCCCATCTTCCCTCAGAAAATCCTCAAACTGGTTAGAAGTATACTCTCCACCATTGTCACTCCTTACTCTCTTGATTGGAGTTTCATGGAGTTTTTCGCTCCATGCTTTATATTGTCTAAAACAATTCTCAGCTTCGGACTTGTTTTTCAAAAAATATACCCGGGAATACCGAGACCAATCATCAGTTATAGTCATCATAAATCTCTTCCCCCCCGGTGAGGGCACTTTAGCCGGTCCCCAAATATCTGTGTGTACTAGATCTAGAATTTTTTCTCCCTTATAGGTGGCTGACTTAGGAAAGGGTAATCTGTGTGCTTTACCTTGAGCACATCCACTACAATCACTTATATCATCACTCTCACTGAACTGAATCCCTTCCACCACTCCCATCTTTTTCATCTCTCTTAACTTATCTAGATTCACATGCCCAAGCCTCTTATGCCACATCATAATATCATGAACACCAGCATAATAAAGTTTCTTCTTTTCATTACTTAAGATCAGCCTAAACATCCCATGGCTACCTTTCTCAGCAATGAAATAGACATCATCCTCAAAACTAGCAGTAAAGACTCCTTCCCTAGTGCTAGTAAAAAAACCCTTATCATCTAATACTGATGTAGAGATAAGATTTTTGTTCAGCTCCGGAATAAACAATACATCGGAGAATGTTAATATGGATGTCTTTCCTTCCACTAACACTTTTAGATCTACCGATCCTACAAGAGTAGTGGTGACTATCCTCCCATCCCCGTACTCTATCTCTACGGTGGGAATCTTTCTTATCTTAGTGAACAGGTGTCTATCCTTACACATGTGCATGGAGGCACCTGAATCTACAATCCAGCCTGCTTCACCTTTCAATCCACCGTACGCACATTTCTGCCTCCGTGGAATTTCGACCTCATTTTTCGCCTCCAACTCCTCATCCAAAAGGAGCTCATCGTCCTCGTCCTCGGATTCAGCCTCAAGTACCTGTGTGACAAGGGCCTTTTTCTTTCCTCTCGAGGTACCACCGGTCTGCCCCTCCTTTAACCGAAGCTCGGTTAGCTTAGTGCACTCTGCCATATAGTGCCCCGGTTTCTTACAAAAATGACATAGTCCTTTGGGAGCCCTTGGTTCGAACTCATCGGCCGGTTTTTTCTGCTCCCTACCCCCATAGTTTCCGACCGGTTTTCGGGAATCCCTGTTCCTCCAATCAGTCGCTGTTGCCAAGGCTTGGCCACTCTTTCCTCCCCTTCGGATCTCAATTGTATTCTCTTGAACGAGAATCATTCCTACCACTGAGTTCCATATCCACCTTGAGTCAGGCAAGTCCTGCACACGGTAAACTATGTTCACGAACTCATCAGGTAACTTCATCAGTAAACAGTTAACCTTTTCTTTTTCA
The DNA here is from genome assembly GCA_037447655.1 of Zygnema cylindricum. Taxonomy (NCBI): domain Eukaryota; kingdom Viridiplantae; phylum Streptophyta; class Zygnematophyceae; order Zygnematales; family Zygnemataceae; genus Zygnema; species Zygnema cylindricum. Next base: position 52,260 of record JBBHKE010002898.1, read on the forward strand.
CTCAAATCTTTTCCCGCACTCTGTAGCTCCATGAAGAGTGTAGCAAGCTCATTGCAAAAATCCAACATATTTCCCCCTTTGTATACATACTCCTTAACTTTCTGATCAGCCAACTGTTGTTGCTGAATCGTACCACTTCGGTACATCTCTATAAGAGCCATCCAAAGATCGGATGCCCTTTCTACCTGCAAATGAGGGCATGCAAGTCCTTGAGTGAGATGGCGTAGGATGAAGTGCTTTGCCGCCATATTGTTGAAGTCCCAGGTTTCAGTATCATTCTCCTCGTTCCTCGGAATAGGTGACATGAATGCTAAACCAGTTGCTATTGGTGTGGTCGCCTCCTTCTCCTTTCCTTTGTCCACCACCTCTCCTTCCTTTGTTTCCTCCGTTGAAGGTGAATCCTCTTTCCTGGTGAATCTGCTTCCTCCAAACCCTGGAGGAATTCCAAGACTTGATGGACGCCCCAATCGTCCACTCACTATCCCCCAAAACCTTTTTTCGCATAGAGCTCCTATCATCATACTTTCCCAGTATATGAAGCCAGTTCCATTAAAGATTGGTACCCTAGAGGGTGGGCCCATAACCTGTAACTCTGAGACCTCCATAAGTCCTCAGAGTGGACAGCTTCCAAGAAGCCTCTAGGATAATCCTGACCCCTTTGTGTTTAAGCAAAGATAACTGCCACCCTGGGAAACAAAAACGCTGACCAACTTCACCCCTGTGAAGACAAGACTCCCCTGAGTCGATAGCAAAAAGAATCTTTGAATTTGCTCCCCTGAGCAGTAAGTTATGGAGGGTCAAAGTTGACCTTTTGTACAGAAGCTCTCTGGGAGAGAGGGTCCTATCTTCTAATTTTTCTAAGTCCTATCTCTCTCACAGACTCTATCTACTGATGTATGGAACCAATCAGAATTGAGTTCCGTACGCAAAAGTACAACCGCCGGTGTACTTTCAGTACGGACATTGTACGACATGGCCTAAATGTCGACACATGTCAAATCCGGATTCGGTGCCATAATCTCCGGAGATTCTACAATCCAACGGAATTTCGCCACGTGTCATCCGATGTGGCGATGGCCATAAACCGCCGAAATCTACCTCCGCGATCTCGGCGCTATTTCCGGCCGTCCGATTAAATTCAGATTTAATCTTAGCCGTAATAAATACATGCGCGGTATTTATTTCACTTCCGAAACAAATGCGCGGTATTGATTCGTAATTCGTACCGGTTCTATGTATCCCGTAATCCGTAACAGTTAAATGAATTTATCGTACGTATACATCTTTAAATAATTATCAAACTATATAGTATGTATCACTATAGCTAGACCTAACGGCTAAGGCTACCGGCTATTTCCTATCTGCCGGCCGGTAGGTACAGGGATCAAATCCTGCCGCCGGCACATAACTTTTAATTAAATAAATAAACCCTAGTATTAAATTCCCGTAAAACTTCAGGATAGCCAAGGTAGCCATGGCTCTAGCTTCCTCTCCAACTTCTCAGTGACTGCAACAAGTTTGAGAGTTGGAGAGAGAAGTTAGAGATAGACTGCCTCGGCTTCTTTCTATTTCTATTTAGACCTAGAAAATACTAATAAATCCATTAGTTTCTACACTCTCCCCCTCTTTCCCCCTTGAAATTGTATAAGGTCGAATCTCCAACACAATTGGCAGATCCAAATAAGCTTATTTCGATAGTGCCGACTCCAAGTTAGTACAAACCCAAATGATTGACACCTTCACAGTCAGATTTCCAATATAACTTCACCCATGTGAAATAAGACTTTTTGTGTGCTCTGTTCTGTTGTTCTACAACCACCGTTGCACTGTTGCAGGAGGAGAACTACCACTAGTAGTTGAAGTACACATTGTACACATTAAAACAACAGAAACTATCAAAACACCTACTTAGCAACCAACTTTGATCCAACACATTTGATCCAACACAGAATATGACTCAAAAGGCCAATGTTGAGAAAGTAATCCTAAGTTAGTTCAGAAGATAGTGCATTAAAGGGAGAGAGCGCAGTGGCGCAATGGAGAAGCACAGTGGAGAAGTACAAAGTGGAATAACTTTCTTGTTAAATGTTTAAATCGAGCACGCGACCAGACGATCTTTATCTACAGAGAGAGAGCTTTCGAACGAGCTATAGAGAGCAAGATTTGGATACGTAGATCAAACGTTACAGGCGTGCAAAGCAGAAGCTTCTAGAAGGTTCCACAGGAAACGGTATGGACTTTTCCGAGGTGGTTCCTAAGTGTTTCCTTGGATGTTGGAATTCAAGTATTTTCTAGGTCTAGAGATTGCAAAATGAAAAGCAAAATAGTAGATATTGACAGCCTGCCTCTAACTCCTCCTCAAAGTCCCCACACTTGTCGCAGTCACTGAAGACTGGAGAAGGAGTTAGCCATGGCTGCCTGTGCTGTCTAGAAGGAGACAGACAGTTGTTTTATAGGGGGTTTTTTTCTCTAAAAGGTAGTTTTGACAGGGCCAGGATTTGATCCTGGTACCTGCCACTTGTCTCAACCGCAACAGCCGGTAGTCTTAACCAGATAGTCTAAATTACATTAGTTATTACGGGGTATGATGTTTATTTATACAGTTACAATAATACTAATTCATTTAACTAGAACTATATGCATAGGGCATAGAAACAGTTATGTAAAGTACGACGTACGGTACTACTACGAAATAAATACCGCGCAGTTTGTTTGACGCCGGAAAGAATACCGCGCAGGTATTTATGACGGCCACGATTGAAACCCGAAATTGATCGGACGGCCGCGAAGGATGCCGAGATCGCGGCGTACGATTTTGGCGGTTTGCGATCACCGCCACATTGCGTGACACGTGGTAACACTACGTTGGATTGCGGCAACTCCGGAGATTACGGGAACAAATCCGGATATGACACGTGTCGACATTTTGGCCATGTCGTACAATGGCCGTACAGAAAGTACACCGGCACCTGTACTTTTCTGTACGACACAGTAATTTGATTGGTGCCGTACTTCAGTAGATAGAGTTTTAGAGAGGGAATAGGACTTAGATAAATTTTGGATAGGCACTGCCTCTCCCAGAGAGCACCCTGTATAAATGGCAAACTTTGGGCAGCCATAACTATCAATTTACTTGACCATTTTCAGTGATTCTTTTTGCTGCGGACTCAGGGGAGTCCAGGCTACACAGGGGTGTAGTCGGTCAGAGTTTTTGTCTGCCAGGGTGGCTGTATTTCTAAGGGAAAGTCAAAGTGGGTGAATGTGTCCAAATCTCATATTCTAACTTTGCATTCTGTGGTGGAACTGAGCACACAGAAAGTGTTATTTCACAGGGGTGAATCAATATTGGGGTTCTGACAGTCAAGGGGTCAGTCACTTGGGTTTATATTAACTTGGAGTCGGCACTATCTAGATTAGCTTCTTTTGGATCTGCATAATCTGAGGGCCAATGGAGGTCTCAGAGTTTCAGGTTATGGGCCCACCATCTAGGGTGTCTATGTTCGATGGAACAGACTTCACTTATTGGGAGTTTACAATAGCGGGATTGCTTTTTGAGAAGCACTTATGGGGAATTGTTTCGGGACAAGTGAGATGTCCGCCACCTGGCTTTGGAGGAGCTTACTATGGAGATTCATCTGAGGCTGCCCAGAATATCAACCGGAGTTCAGATGCAACGGAAGGTGAAGGGAAAAATCTTTCCGTGGATGGGGAAATAGGGGAGAAGGAAAAAGGGACACCTATGGTGAGGGGAGCTAGGCTCTCAGCTATGGTACCACATGTAGGGATTAAAACTGAAGAAAATGACAGAAAAATATGGGAATACAAAAATACTATAGCAAAACATCTCATACTTAGATATGTGTCTAAGTCGATAGCTATCACTCTTTTAAGTCTAACCAAGTCTTCAGAGATATGGGAAGTACTAATTCAGATTTATAAGAGTGAGACTATTCAGAGGCAGCAATTAGTAAAACAGGAAATAGATGCCTATGTTTATAAAGGCGGTAGCATGATAGAGTTTTGCAATGATATTGCTGCGTTATATGTTGAGCTAGCTAGTGCGGGATATGTAGAATCTGAGGAGAGTAAGATATATACACTACTTATGAAACTCCCTAGTGAGTACGAAGACATTATTTATCGTATGCAGGCAATGGATGGCTCCTCATGGACTTGGAGCTTTACCATGGGGATAATTCTTGTGAGGGAAAGCACTTTGGAGCTTCGTAGGGGAAAGGACAGGGTCAATGCTTTTTCAGCTGGTGGTGATTGGCGGAAGCGTGATGAGAGGAACGGCGGTGACGAGCGGAAGCGTGATGAGAGGAACGGTGGTGACGAGCGGAAGCGTGATGAGAGGAAGAAAGACAAAGGTAAACCTTATCGGAACTTTGGTGGAAAAAGAGGGAGAAGAAAAGACACGGGAGCTTTGAAAAAAGGGGTTTGCTTCTTTTGTAGGGAACCATGTCATTATATGGAGGAATGTCCTTGTTTGGAAAAACTTAGAAGTTGGAATGTGGATGAGGAGGACGAAGAGGAAGAGGAGAAAGAGGATGAAGAAAAATTGGAGCTTCTTCACATCGGTAGAATGGGGAAGAGAGAAAAGTACACAGAAATTGGACGAAGGCAACAGTGTGCTTTTGGAGGTATAAGGGAAGTAAAGAGAGAGGAGATACTTGAAGAAGTTCAATATATTGAGGATAGTTTCATAGATATTTTGGAAACAGAAAACTGGTCGGAAAGGGAGACTTCAACGGATTCCGAGGAAAGGGGAGAATTAATTCTAGAGGGGGTTTTAAATAGGGGAGAAGAGAAATATTTATTGGGAATTAAAATAGAAAGTGATAGTGGAAAGAATCCCATGGGAGACAATGAGGGAAGTTCAGAAAATGGGGTAATTATCATGGATAAAAATATGATTACGGAAGATGTAGATCTTATGAGGAACTTAGTGGGGACTAGTGGTTTTTGGGAATATTTCGAGGTGGATGGATTTTTCATCACTACTTGCTGTGATGTCTCTTGTGAAGATGTGCCTGTAAAAGGGTTATCATCCGGGTATGTGTTGAAGGTTGGGGATGGGGCTGGTTGTTTGAATTTCAAGAGGGAAAGTGGATTTAGTGTGGATGGAAAAGGGAAGAGGAGGATAAAATCTTCGCTCGGATTTAAGAAAAATGGGATGTTAAATAAAATGTGTGATACAATTATCATTTCAGTTCATTTAAGGCACTGTGTTAAATACTTAAGTTTTATGAAAGGAAAAGGAAAAAGGAAAAAGAAAAGGAGAAAGGGGAGGGGATGTTTGTTTACTTATTTGTGGAAGTTGAAGGAAGAAAGACTAGAAAATAAGGGGAGTGTTGGAATTCAAGTATTTTCTAGGTCTAGAGATTGCAAAATGAAAAGCAAAATAGTAGATATTGACAGCCTGCCTCTAACTCCTCCTCAAAGTCCCCACACTTGTCGCAGTCACTGAAGACTGGAGAAGGAGTTAGCCATGGCTGCCTGTGCTGTCTAGAAGGAGACAGACAGTTGTTTTATAGGGGGTTTTTTTCTCTAAAAGGTAGTTTTGACAGGGCCAGGATTTGATCCTGGTACCTGCCACTTGTCTCAACCGCAACAGCCGGTAGTCTTAACCAGATAGTCTAAATTACATTAGTTATTACGGGGTATGATGTTTATTTATACAGTTACAATAATACTAATTCATTTAACTAGAACTATATGCATAGAGCATAGAAACAGTTATGTAAAGTACGACGTACGGTACTACTACGAAATAAATACCGCGCAGTTTGTTTGACGCCGGAAAGAATACCGCGCAGGTATTTATGACGGCCACGATTGAAACCCGAAATTGATCGGACGGCCGCGAAGGATGCCGAGATCGCGGCGTACGATTTTGGCGGTTTGCGATCACCGCCACATTGCGTGACACGTGGTAACACTACGTTGGATTGCGGCAACTCCGGAGATTACGGGAACAAATCCGGATATGACACGTGTCGACATTTTGGCCATGTCGTACAATGGCCGTACAGAAAGTACACCGGCACCTGTACTTTTCTGTACGACACAGTAATTTGATTGGTGCCGTACTTCAGTAGATAGAGTTTTAGAGAGGGAATAGGACTTAGATAAATTTTGGATAGGCACTGCCTCTCCCAGAGAGCACCCTGTATAAATGGCAAACTTTGGGCAGCCATAACTATCAATTTACTTGACCATTTTCAGTGATTCTTTTTGCTGCGGACTCAGGGGAGTCCAGGCTACACAGGGGTGTAGTCGGTCAGAGTTTTTGTCTGCCAGGGTGGCTGTATTTCTAAGGGAAAGTCAAAGTGGGTGAATGTGTCCAAATCTCATATTCTAACTTTGCATTCTGTGGTGGAACTGAGCACACAGAAAGTGTTATTTCACAGGGGTGAATCAATATTGGGGTTCTGACAGTCAAGGGGTCAGTCACTTGGGTTTATATTAACTTGGAGTCGGCACTATCTAGATTAGCTTCTTTTGGATCTGCATACTCTGAGGGCCAATGGAGGTCTCAGAGTTTCAGTTTCGGGGACATGTCTAGTAGGTTCTTGTGACGTGGAGAGCCACGAGTTTCGGGGACATGTCTAGTAGGTTCTTGTGACGTGGAGAGCCACGAGAAGGACACTTGTCAATAAGTTAGAGCTAGAAATGTCTAGAATGTCTAGAAGGGTAGAGTAGAAAAGAGTATATATGAAGTAGGAGAAGTAGACAAATATATACAATTGGAGAATTGGTTGTGACCATAGCTGAAGAGATAGTAAGAGTCCCTATAGTGAGAAAGCATTGTAACTCTGTGTGAGTTGAGATACAAAGATAAGTGAAGCCTTGTAAAGAGAACTTGGAGATAATAAAGTGATTCTTTTTGTGAGGAAAATTTGAGCAAGTGTGCTTTTACTTTGTGAGTGAATTCTTTGTGGCTTCGGAAGATTCTTGAGTGACCTGTGAGAGAGTTTTTGCTTTGTGAAGCTAGATTGTTGCATGATGAGTGAGGCCCACAAATTTCAACAGCCAATATACCTCAAATTTCACACACTGATACAAAAAAAAAAAAACTGAAAATTCCCAAAATTGCAGCCCGGATGAATCTGTAAACCATAAGATATGATGTCTGGAGGTTTCCCAAAAACTATCCTTAGAAAATCATATTCCCAAAACTGGATACTACAAAATTGGCTAAGTCCTAAGTTATGTACTCACAGTGTGTATCAACTGGTCTACACCAATTTGGGTAACTATTTCTGCGGTTATTATTTTGACTAACGACAAAGTATCCTACCTGTACGTTCTGTATCATTAGTACCTCAAAACCCTAATTACTATTTTCCAAAAACCTAATTAATGGAACATCATTTTTTATTACACTAAACTACAAAACAAAGTTTATTCAGACATTTCTAGATATCGAACCGTACACAAAACGTTCCAGATGCTTAGTCAGTGGTAGTCTCTAAAGTCCAGCCGAATGTGGTCGTGTAGTACGAAGCACCCGAGTGATTGGTCACTTGTGGTCCTACGTGAATCACGCTTGTGGTCCCTCACGAATCACGCTTGTGGTCCTTGGTGAATCGCGTCCGTTGGAACAAATTCAATTGACGATGGTACCGTCGAACTGTACCATATATATCTGGAATACCCGGTTCTGATTCCGTTTGTGCGATTCTGTGAATCTAATCGTCAACTGCGTGACACGTCTGGCTAACTGTCGACGCCACTCCGTAAAGCCTACATACGTTCTCTTGCCGACACGTGTCCCTATAAAAGTACAATATACTCCATTGTACTTTTGCTACGGTAACACTAATTAAGATATGTATTACAACCGACTACTTAGTAAATATTCTAAGTTATTTGAGCCCTATCTACTGAAATTAAGATTTCTAAATTACAACAATTCCACCTCAGAATGCAAAGTTAGAATATAAGTTTTGGATAACATTCCACATTTTGACTATCCCTTAGAAATACCACCACCTTGGCAGGCAGAGACTCTGACCGACTACACCCCTGCGTAGCTTGGGCTCCCTTCAGTCCGCAGCAAAAAGAATCACTGAAAATAGCCAACTGAATGAGTTCTAATTAAATGGCAAAGTTTGCTGATTTTATATAGATGCTCTCGGGGAGAGAGGTGGCTATCTACCAAAATACTCCAAGTGCTAAACCCCTCTCTAAACCCCCCAGAACAGAGGTATGGACCAATTAGAGGACTACACTGTACATAAAAGATGATTGTCGCAGTACTTTCTGTACGACATTTGTACTACATGGCCAAAACAGTGACATCTGTCACATCCAAATTTGTTATCGTGCGCTACGGAGATTTCGTGAACCCATAAAATGTTGCCACGTGTCATCGGAGTGGCGGCGTCTGAAAACCACCAAAATTTCCTTCCCGCGAGGTCGGCGCTTACCACGGCCGTCCGATTAGATTAGCGTTTAAAATAAGTCGTTGAAATACATGTTCGCACCATTTACTTCGTGCGGTACTATATTTTTCAGCAAGTTCTATGTTCAGCCATACGTTTCATTAGTTAAATGAAAAAGTCACACATGTAAATGTTTAAATATCTATTAAACCCTATACACTCAGCATTGGTCCTAGACTTATAGGGTAAAGTTATCGGCTACCGGCTATTTTGAGGGACGGTAGGGACCAGGATCAAATTTTGGTACCGGCAGCCTATTTTTGGTACAGTAAGTATTTAGCCTATTCTCGCCTATTTTTGGTACAGTAAGTATTTAGCCTATTCTCTGTCTCCTTGGACACCATAGGCAACCATGGTTCTAGCTCTCTCTCCATTTTTTAGTGATTGCAACAAGTATGGGAGTATGGGGACTGGAGAGTGGAGCGAGAAGCAAGCTGCCTTCGCCGACTTTCTCTTTTTATTTTTCATATTCAGACCTAGAAAATACATGAATTTCAACACCCCCCTTATTTTCTAGTCTACTTCTCTTTTCAACTCCTACCAAAAACATTTTTCTTCTTTTCTTTTTCTTCTTTCTTTTCTCCTCATAAAACGTTGAGTGAATACCCTCGTGTTTAAAGATGTGTATTTGAAGAGCCGAAATTAACATTGCATCTTGTTGGTCACACATTTTATTTTGCATGCCACTTTTCATAAATGCGAGCTCATGGAGCAAGGATTTTATCAACCCTATCCCTTTTTCATCCGAGCAAAAACTAATATCCAGCTTGCGGTTCCAACAACCAGCCCCATCCCCAATATGCAACACATACCCAGATTCTAACCCTTTTATAGGCACATCTTCATAAGTGACATCACACCAAGTAGTGATGTCAAATCCACCCTCCCCCAAATTTATCCAAAACCCACTAATCCTTACCAAAGTTCTCATAAATTCTACATCTTCCCCACTTAAATGATTATCTATAATAATTACCCCTTATTTTTCCCCACTTCCTCTTTCAAATCCATATGAGTCTTTTCACTATCAATTTTCATTTTGATTCCCAAAAAATATTTCTCCTCCCCTAAACCTTTCATTAAATTTTCCTTTTCTCCCCTATCTTTTGAGGCTCCTTCTAGATTTACTTCTCCCCTTTCCTCGAAATCCGTTGAAGTCTTATTTTTTCAACCATTTTTCTATCTCCGAAATATGTATTCGAATATCCTCAATATTTTGATTTTTCCCTTCTTCCAATTTTAATTCTAGATCTGACTTTGTCACTTCTAAGTCATTTACTCTACACTCTTTAACATCCTCATCATGATTAACTCCCTTAAGGACCTCCTTTCTCTTTACTTCCCTTATAGCTCCAAAAACACAATGTTGCTTTCATAGAATTTTTGTGTGCTTTTCTGTCTTCGCGATACTACCGATGTGGAGAAGCTCCAAAAAATCTTCAACCTGTTTCTCCTCTTCCCATTCTTCCTCCTTATTCATATTCCAACTTTTATTTTTTTCCAAACAATGATATTCCGCCATATATTGACCCGGTTCCCTACAAAAGAAGCAAACCCCTCATTTCGAAGCTTCCCTTTTTTTTCCTTTTCCTCTCTTTCCACCAAAGTTTTGATAAGGTTTATCTTTGTCTTTCTTCTTCTCATCACGCTTCCGCCAATCATCATCATTCCTCTCACACGCTTCCGCCAGTCACCACCAGTTGTCAGTGCATTCATCTGTCACTTCCCCTACGAAGCTCCAAAGTGCTTTCCCTCTCAAGAATCATCCCCATGGTAGTGCTTCTATTCTATGAGGAGTAATCCATTTCATGCATATGGTTAATGATGTTTTCATACTCATCTAGAAGTTTCATGATTAGTGTGTTAATCTTTCTCACCTCAGATTCAACATAACCTGCACTAGCAAACTCAACATATAATGCACCAATATTATTGCAAAACTTTATCATGTTACCGGCTTTTTATACATAGGCCCCTACTTTCTGTTTTACTAACTGCAGCCCTTATATAGTCTCACTTTTATAATTCTTAATTAGTGATTCTCAAATTTCTGAAGATTTGGTTAATGTTATAAGAGTGATAGCTATGGACTTAGACATGATTCTAAGTATGAGATTTTTTTCTTTAGTGTTTTTATACTCCCAAATTTTATTGTCATCTTCTTCAGTTTTAGTTATAACTCGTACAAGTGGAACAGTAGCCGAGAGCCTAGCACCTAGCTCCCCTCACCACACGTGTTCCTTTACCCTTCTCCCATTTTCCTCCTTCCATGGCGATGATTTTCCCTTCACCTTCCGTTGCATCTGAACTCCGGTTGGTTTTTTTGGAAGCCCCAGATGAATCACCATAGTGAGTTCCACCGAAACTTGGAGGTGGACACCTCACTTGTCCCTAAACAATTCCCCATAAGTGCTTTTTGAAAAGCAATCCCTCCATTGTAAATCCCCAATAAGTGAAGTCTGTTCCATCAAACATAGGCACCCTAGATTTGCAACTCTGAGACCTCCGTAGGTCCTCAAAATGAGCAGCTCACATGAAGCCTCTAGGATATCTAAAGACTCTCTTAGATGCCTCCCAATCTCTCTTAGTGGGAGCATTTAGACTTCTTCTCAGCACTCCTACAGCTACAGCTAAATCCGGTCGGGTTCATTTCATAAAATAGATTAGGCTTCCCACTACTTGCCTGTAAGGAGCAGTCTGTATGAACTTCTGTTCTTCAGGACCTAATTTCTCGCCTAAGATTATGACTCCTTCTTCCACACTCCCCTCACTTCCCTTCTTTAATTCCATTAGAGTTGTACAACTATTAGCCTTATCCATCTGAAACTTTTCCAACATGTTCCCTATTGCTTCTTTTTGAGTTAGTCTTATAATTTTTCTTTCTCGGTCTCTTTCTACTTAAATTCCCAAAACATATCTTGCCTCCCCATATCTTTCATCTCAAATCTCCCCTTAAGATCGTTTTTGAGTTTATTAATTTTGTCCATTGATTTACTTAAAACAAGCAAATCATCATCATAAATTTCAATAAAAATAACACCTTCCTCAACCTCGAAAACATTGATTGAGTGATCTGAGCTGATCCGGATATATCCTAAACTGGTAAGAAAATCATCAAGCTTCTTATGCCACTGTCGGAGCGCATGTTTCAAACCATAAAGAGATTTAATCAGCCGGCATACCTTACACTCTTCTCCTTCCTCCACAAATCTTTTGGGTTGTCGTATGAAGATCTCCTCTTCCGATTCTCCATGCAAAAAGGTTGTCTTGATGTCCATCTGGTGCACCTCCATGTCTTTCGCTGCTGCCAGACTGAGAAGTACGAGGATGGAGGGAAATCTGACGACCAGGGTAAAAGTTTCCTCGTAGTCGATTCCCTCTTTCTGTGTAAATCCTTTTGCCACTAATCGGGCCTTGTAACGCTCAATGGTGCTATCTGGGTTTAGTTTTATTTTGAACACCCACTTATAACCGTTTAGTTTTCGGTTAGGTGGACAATCCACCATTTCCCAAGTATCGGCTGCCATAATTGGGGCCATCTCTTTATTGATGGCTGTCTTCCACCTGTTCATTCCTGGACAATTCATCGCCTCTCTAAAAGTTTGAGGTTCATCCAGATGAGATAGATGTATTACCTTGTTATTAACCTGTTTTTCTTGCAACCTTTCGCTACTTCTCCATCCTCCCTCAAAATTTGTGGTCGGAATAGATTGTTCACGTGGGTTCTTTTGAACAATACCGGCTTCTCCCATGTCCCTTGATTCAGTATCAATTTCCACCACGTCTTCGGCTTCGGGTAAAGTTGTCACTGGTGTTTCCGCGGGTGAGTTCTTCTTGGTCTGATTTGAACCTGTAAGGATATCATCTTCTCTAAAACCTTGATAGTTAGGAATCTCAAAGTCATCGATTTTTTTTGACTCAAATCTGATTTTTACTGACTTTGTATACTTTAAGGGATCCACTAACTTTCCTTCATCCATAACTACTAGATGTTTTACTACGATTATATCTTCCCTATTTAGATCATAAACTCTGTATCCTTTTACATCCTCATCATATCTTAATAAGTACCAAAGTTTTCTTTTAGCTTCCAATTAGACCGATCTGTATCTACACTGATTACTTCAGTGCCGAAAACCTTTAAGTGAGATATGTATGGTTTCCGACCGGTCCATCTCTCATAAGGTGTTTGACCTTTTACAACTGAAGTAAGAACTCTATTTTTGAGGTAATAAACATAGTTCATTTCTTCTTTTTCTTATCTTTTTATCCGACAATATACTTCTAGCACTGTCACTTAGTGTCCTATTTAATCTGTTAGCTACCCCATTCTGTTCCGGGTTTTCTAGAAGTGTCTTTTGGTGTTGGACTCCATCTTCCCTCAAAAAATCCTCAAACTGGTTAGAAGTATACTCCCCACCATTGTCACTCCTTACTCTCTTGATTGGAGTTTCATGGAGTTTTTCGCTCTATGCTTTATATTGTCTAAAACAATGCTGAGGTTTTGACTTATTTTTCAAAAAATACACCTTGGAATACCGAGACCAATCATCAGTGATAGTCATCATAAATCTCTTCCCCCCTCGGTGAAGGCACTTTCGCAGGTACCCAAATATCTGTGTGTACTAGATCTAGAATCTTTTCTCCCTTATAGGTGGTTGTTTTGGGAATTGGTATCCTATGTGCTTTACCTTGAGCACATCCACTACAATCACTTAGATTTTCACTCTCACCGACCTGAATCCCTTCTACTACTCTCATCTTTTTCATCTCTCTTAACTTATCTAGATTCACATGCCTAAGCCTCTTATGCAACAACATTATATCATGAACACCAGCATAATAAACTTTCCTCTTTTCATTGCTTATAATCAGCCTAAACATCCATTGGCTACCTTTTTCAGTAGTGAAATAAACTTCCTCCTCAAAGGTAGCATTAAAGACTCCATTCCTAGTGATATTATCAAAACCCTTCTCATCTAATACAGAAATAGAGATGAGGTTTTTGTTCAGCTCCGGAATAAGCAATACATCCGGGAATGTAACTATGGATGTCTTTCCTTCTATTAACACTTTCTGATCTACCAATCCTACAAGAGTAGTAGTGACTATCCTCCCATCCCCGTACTCTATCTCTATGGTGGGAATCTTTCTTATCTTAGTGAACAGGTGCTTACCCTTACACATGTGCATGGAGGCAACTGAATCTACAATCCAGCCTGCTTCATCTTTCAATCCACCAAAAGCACATTTTATGCTTTCGTGGAATTTCGACCTCGCTTTTTGCCTCCAACTCCTCATCCAATTGAGCTCATTGTCCTCGTCCTCGGATTCCGCCTCATGTACTTGTGTCACAATGGCCTTTTTCTTTCCTCTCAGGGTTCCACCGTTCTGCCCCTCCTTTAACCAAAGCTATGTTAGCTTAGTGCACTCCGCCATATAGTGCCCCGATTTTTTACAAAAATGACATAAACCTTTGGGAGCCCTCAGTCCGAACTCGTTTGTCTGATTTTTCTGCTCCCCCCCTCCGTAATTTCTGACGGGTTTCTTGGAATCGTTGTTTCTCCAATCTGTCCCAACTGCCAAGGCTTGCCCACTCTTTCCTCCCCTTTAGATCTCAATGGTGTTCTCACGAACGAGAATCATCCCTACCACTAAATTCCATATCTACCTTGAGTCTGGAAAGTCCTACACACGGTTGACTATGTTCTCGAACTCATCCGGTAACTTCATGAGCAAGCAGTTAACCTTCATCTTTTCAGTTTCAACCTGCCCAGCACTCTCTAGCTCCATAAAAAGTGTTGCGAGCTCATTACAAAAATCCAACATCTTCCCCCCTTCGTATGCATACGCATTAATTTTCTGATCAGCCAACTATTGTTGCTGAATCATACCACTTCGGTACATCTCTTGAGAGCTACCTAATGATCGGATGCCATCTCTGCGTGCAAGTGAGGAGATGCAAGCCCTTGAGTAAGTTGGCGGAGAATGAAGTGCTTTACCGCAATATTGTTGTAGTCCCAGGTATCAATATCATTCTCCTCGTTCATCGAAATAGGTGACATGAATGCTGAACCGGTTGCTATCGGTGTGATCGTCTCCTTCTCATATCCTTTGTCCACCACCTCTCCTTCGGTTGTCTCCTGCGTTGAAGATAGATATGCCTTTCTGGTGAATCTGCTTCCTCCAAACCCTGGAGGTATACCAAGACTTGATGAACGCCCCACTCGTCCACTCACTATCCCCCAGAACCTTTTTTGGCATAGAGCTCGTGTCATCATACTTTCCGAGTATATGAAGCCAGTTCCATTAAAAGTGGGTACCTTAGAGTGTGGGCCTATTACCTACAACTCAGAGACCTCCATAGGTCCTCAGAATGAGCAGCTCACACGAAGCCTCTAGGATAATCGTGACCACTTTGTGTTTCAGCAAGAATAACTGCCACCTTGGCACACAAGATCTCTGACCACCTCCACCCTTGTGAAGGCAAGACTCCCCTGAGTGGATAGCAAAAAGAATCTCTGAATTTGCTCCTCTGAGCAGTGAGTTATAGAGGGTCAAAGTTGACCTTTTGTATCGAAGCTCTCTAGGAGAGAGGGTCCTATCTAGGAAATTTTTCCAAGTCCTATCTCTCTCTCAAACTCTATCTATTGACGTACGGCACCAATCATATTACTGTGTCGTACAGAAAGGTACACTTGCCGGTGTACTTTCTGTACGGACATTGTACGAAATGGCCAAAAAGTCGACACATGTCATATCCAGATTCGTTCACGAAATCCTCGGAGATGCCGAGATCCAATGTCATTGTGCCACTTTTCATCTATGTGGCGATTACTGCAAACCGCCGAAATCTTCTTCCGCGATCTTGGCATCCTTTTTGACCGTCCGATCGAAACCAGATTTCAATCGTAGCTGACATAAATACTTACGCGGTATTTGTTTCGCTATTGAAAAAAATGCGCGAAATCTGTTTCTTCTATGTACCGCACTCAATTCTTTACATAACTTACTATATGCATCCCGTATATAGTTGGCGTTAAATGAATTAGTCTACATGTAAATGTTTATGAAATTATCAAACCCTATATCACTCAACACTAGCTTTGGACTAAACGGATAAAGCTACATGCTACCGCGGACTTTGACGGATCAAATCTTGGGTCTGTCAAGCCCCTTTTTAGTAAATCAACCAATCTACACCTGTCTTCCTCTGGATAGCATAGGCAGCCATGGCTCTAGCTCCCTCTCTAACCTTCTGTGACTGCGACAAGTGTGGGAGTTGAAGGGAGGAGTTAGAGGTGGACTGCCTCGGCTTCTTTTCTACATTTCAATTTAGACCTAGAATATACTAAATGAACCATCAATTTCAACAGGTGGGCCCATAACCTGAAATTCTATGGGGTCCATTTCCCCACAGAATTCGCATATCCAAAGAAGCTTACCTAGATAGTGCCGACTCTAAGTTGGTACAAACCCAAATGACTGACACCTTAACAAACAGAACCCCAATATAACTTCACCCTTGTGAAATATGACTTTGTGTGTGCTCAATTCCACCTCAAAATGCAAAGTTAGAATATGAGTTTTCGATAACATTCCATACTTTGACTTTCCCTTAGAAATACCACCAACCTAGCAGGCAAAGACTTTGACCGACTACACCCCTCTGTAGCCTAGAGTGCCCTTAGTCCGCAACAAAAAGAATCACTCAAAATGGTCAAGTGAATGAGTTGTAATTAAATGGCAAAGTTTGTTGATTTATGCAGATGCTCTCTGGCAAAGAGGCGCCTATCTACCAAAATACTCTAAGTTCTAAACCCCTCTATAAACCTCATAGTACTGACGTACAAGCCAATCACATGAATGTAGTGTATATAAAAGTACAAGTGTCGGAGTACTTTGTGTACGGCATTTGTACTACATGGCCAAAACAGTGACATATGTCACATCCGGATGTGTTATCGTGCGCTCCGGAGATTCAGTAAATCGGTAAGATGTTGCCACGTGTCATCCGGAGTGGCGGCGTCCAAAAACCGCCAAAATGTCCTTCGCGCGACGTGAGCGCTTACCACGACCGTTCGATTAGATCGGCGTTTAAAATAAGCTGTTGAAATAAATGTTCGCACCATTTATTTCGTGAGGTACTATAGTTTTCAAGAAGTTCTCTGTTCTACCGTACGTTTCATTAGTTAAATGAAAAAGTCCCACGTGTAAATATTTAAATATCTATTAAACCCTATACACTCAGCATTGGTCCTAGACTTATACGATAAAGCTATCGACTACCAGCTATTCTGACTATCGGTAGGGTCCAAGATCAATTCTTGGTGCCGCCAAGTAGGGACCAGGATCAAATCTTGGTGCCGGCACCCTGTTTTTGGTACAACAAGTATTTAGCCTATTCTTTATCTCCTTGGAAAGCATAGACAGCCATGGTTCTAGCTCTCTCTCCGGTCTTTCGTGACTGCAACAAGTATGGGGACTGGAGAGTGGAGCGAGAAGCGAGCTGCCTTTGCTGACTTTCTCCTTTTATTTTTCCTATTTAGACCTAGAAAATACATGACTTCAACACCCCTCTCTTCTGCTCGGCCCCCCTACCCCTCCCTCCTGTCTCCTCTTTGTCGAGCTTAGGGTTCCTAGCTTTACGTTCAAGCTTTCGAGCTAATGTTTTTAGGTTTGTACATTCCTTCCAATTCATATGGATGATTTCTTGACGAATTTCGGCTACGGATCAGCACATCGAGATGGTATTAGTACATCGCATCATGAATAATAAAAATATCGCTTCCCTATATCGCCATTGTTGCTAGAGGTCGCAAGCAGTTACTCGAAACCATAACCAACCGTTACCCGACCGCCCGCGTGTGATCCGGAACGCATTCAGGTGCCAAATTTGGGAGGTCGGGCAGATTCGGGCGAGCTATTCACAAAAAAAAAAAATCGGTTACGGTCGGGTAAGCAAAAAATGAAAAAACTTGAAGGTTTTGTACTGTCAATACTATCCAACATTATTATACTTTGTCTTGGTAACGTGGAAGTACGTGACATCATGATTAACGTCGCAAATCTGACGAGGTACTAACACAATTCATTTCACAAATCTTATTTCAAGATAAGGACCGCAAATCCTATTGTAAAGTGTTAATCATGCAATTTATACGGTGTTTTTTGAAGTATGTCAAATTATTATGTCAATATCACGCGACACATCGTAATTATTGGATTTTTACTCATACGTCGTACATTATTGCAAAGTGCTAATTATGTATTTTATACCGTATTTCCACAAATACATCAAATTGTTATGTCAATTTCACGCGACATGTAGTAATTATTGGTTAATAAATCATTAGATATCAAGGTATGAACCTTTTTTATTGATCAAGGTTAGTAATTGTATGATATTTTCTTATTGTTTTTTTTTCCCATGTTTTCAAGCGTTTTGTCAAGCATTGTTTGATGTTGGTGTTTCGTCCAGCAAAAGTGTTGACATCAACTAACTACTCTAGTCTGTCGATAGAGTAAAAAATTGCATTATATTTTTTTCCAAATATATTCGTAGTTTGATCATCCCAAAACTTACAGAAAATATCGATAACAATATTTTCGTCGCGTTTATGACCAATCTCTGGACCCAGACAATAAAAAGAACCTCATTCATGTCAGTGACCGCTCATTTTATTGACAAAGAATTTAATCTTCATGCACGGACGCTTCAAGTCGATCATTTTCCGAAGGAAAAACATATCATGGAAAATGTTTTAACGACTTTCAAAAATTGTTTGACCAAATTTGAAATGTCCAATTTTGATGTTTTGGAAAAACGCTGTATTGTTGTGATCGACAATGGCTCTAACATGTGTGCGGTTGAAGGTCTTCAGATGTTTACTTGGATACCTTGCGTGGACCATAAAATTGTTACAATTGTGAACACGATTTTTAATAAGAGCGAAACTTCCAAAAATACAAACAAGATGTGGAAGTTCTTGAATTGTTTAATCTAATTGACGCTTTTAAATCATTGGTCACGTTTTTCAAACAGAGTAATTTACAAATTCTTTTGAAAAACACATTAAAGCAAGAAAACTCAACGCGGTGGAATTCTTTGCTCCAAATGCTTATGAGTATTCACGATGCATTCAATGAGATAGGATCAATCGCTCAAGCAAAAAATAAATTGATACTTTTTGCTTGTATCGATAAGACTCGTCTTCCGAACTTATACGATTTTTGGAAAGGTTTCAAGAAGCGACCCTAAAGTTGGATAAAGTCAAAGAACCAACTTTACGTTTTGTTGTGTTTGAACTATCGTCTCTCCATAACCACTATAAGATAAGAAAAGTATATTACAATGACGGTGAAAAACAATGCCCCGCCGATTCCCCAAACTTGCAAAAACTGAAAGAACTTTTTATGAAATTTCCACTACCAAAGTGGGGCCTTCACGAGTATCATATTGTCGCAACTCTTTTAGATCCCCGACAAAAACAAAGGCTTGAAATAATTGGGGTATCGAAAACCGAAATCGAAAGCGCGAGGGTCAAACTTCAAGAAATCGGAAACGTCCTCGGTGATGACGTTTATTTCGTTAGTCCTCAGCGTATAACAAAAAAATGAAAAACATCACAAACTATGGATGGCTTCCACAAAATTTTTGGTGAGAGCGATGACGAAAACGAGGTTCTTATTACCACCGACCAAAAAACGCTCGTTAATGATGAATTGAAACGTTACTTTTTAAGAAAATTAACCAGCGACAAAAGATTGAACTTTAACATACTTGAATGGTGGAAAAAAAAAATCAAGTGTACGTGCGAAAGATGGAGGATTTCCTATTCTAGCTTGTGTCGCTAGATCCATTGTAGCTATTCCGACTTTTAGCTCCATGTCCGAATGCAATTTTTCGGATGTCGGGAACACGATCACAAAATAGAGGAGCTCACTAGCGACTTCAATTGTTTGTGATCATTTGTGTGTTAGATCCAACCGAGACCTTTTTAACGCATAGTTTTTTGTTTTGTTTTGTTTTCTAATTATTGATATTTTTTTAGTATTAGTTATATTGTTCTTTTTTCTTTGAAATTTTTGTTGTATTTCACAATAATTCTAGTGGTTGTGTGTGTGTGTGTGTGTGTTTTTTTTTTAACGGAATGTTTATTTTTAAAAGCGTAGTATTTATACCAAATTTAGATTTATAGATTTTGTGTAATTTTGAAGTTTGAAGTTTGAAGTTGAGAATTTGTATAACAGAGTTGAAAATAGGACAAGGATTTCTTTGTTGTGATTTGTTTATTTCTACATTTGATACTCCAGAAGATTTTTTGTTTTTTTTGCCTATCACAATGTGTTTTTGTTAATTGATTTTCCATGTGAAAACTAAGATTTTTTTTTTAAGCATACATAATAAAAACTATACCTTTTTTGCATAATTCATAACATAATATTGTAATCGAACGAAAAACTGTCCAAAAAATGTATCAAAAAATTTAGATTTGCGAAAAAATAAACATTGATATAAGATTTTAAACATTAATCTAAGAGTTACACAAAAAATTATGAAAAAATCTCTTGAGGGAGGTGACCGTCGAGGAAAAAAAATATTCGTCAAGAGAGATTGCAAAAAGACAAAATAGTAAAAAGAAGAGGTACACGAACTGTTTTTTTGCAAAGGGAGATGTACCACTACACCGCTCATTGTTATTAGTGTTAATAAGTCGCTACTATTTATAGCCAAAAATCACAAAATAGAGATAACAACGTTATTTAAAGACGTGGACTACAACCTGCCACGTCCTTCCTCCCCCTCTCTCTCTTCCCCTCTCTCCCCCTCTTTCCCCCTCTCTTCTCCTCTTCCACCTCTGTCTCCCACTCTTCCCCTCTCCCCCTCCCTCCTCTCTCCTCCCTATCGGGTTTAGGGTTCCAAGCTTTACGTTGAGGCTTTCGGGCTTTGTTTTTAGGTTTTTACGTTCGTTCCAACGCATTTGGATGATTTCCCGATGGGCATCGGCTACGGATCGGCAAATCGAGATGGTATCGGCACATCACATCATGAATAATGAAAATATTGCTTGCCTCTCTTGCCTCACCGCTACGTATTGGTTGTCCACTTTCGTTACCCAATTAATCGGGTACTAATGTGATGGGATTTGCGTCTCTAGGTTTGAAGTACAAGCCTACAAGGACTGGCCCTCATTTTCTTTAAAAAAAAAAAAAAATTGTTTAGAATAAGGATTCCAATTGCACTATCCCATCGCAATCAATGCTTCGCTTAAAACCTAATATAACGCTATTTTCGTTATCTTGGCTATTAGATTTAGTTTCTATGTGAACTATAAGCTTGTCAATTATAATCTCGCTATCCACAAGTTTCTGTCTTACTGTTGTTTTTATTGATTATTCTCCCTTACAACTAAATATATTTATATTGGTTGTGTTGTTTAAAGTTTTTTTTTGTTAACTATCATAATGTTGTGGTTTTGTCAAAAGATGTCAAAAAATACACTTTTATTTGTTACGCTACAAAAATTGTATATTTGATTTAATTCGTCTATTTCTTTATTTCTTTATTTTATTGCTAAGAACATAGATAGTGCTGGAGGGGGCGACTCCGAAGAGATGAGGACAAGCAATAAGTGTCTTAGTGAGAGCATCCCGATCAAGAGTGAAACACTTTGTATGGAGGAAAGGGCACAAAGGGGTAAGAGCCAGCGGATGAAGCGGTCGAAAGACCTCGACTTCCTCGTCGAGGGACAAGGGTGAAGGGTACAAGGGTCGTAATTGCTCTAAAAAGCTCACCAACACGACCTAAATGAACAGCAAAGCGGATCCACAATAAAGGACATCTAAAAGATGACGAAGTCTAAAGGAACCACTAGAAATCCGATTCTCGTGCTTGGCATGGATGGCCTTCAAATTTCCTCAACAAAACCTCGTTCAAGGAGCCATCGTTTCATGAGCGTCCGTAATGCCCCTACAACTTGGCAAAACAAAGACCCATAAAGAAAACATGAGACGTAGATGCCGAGGAGCCATGACCATTAGATCAAATCAATGTGGGATAAAGGGAGGCGAAGGGGATCTTGGACCAATGTGCACACGGCTACAAGGATGGGGATATAATTTTAGGCGTACGGAATCTTAAACTTGAGTATTTCAATGTTCCCATTAGGTTAGGTATATATTGTTGCAAACTAATTTTTTCTTTGCAACTTCTAAGTCCGTTTTGTTGGTTGTGTTTCAGAAAGTGCATGTGCGTAACTAACATTTATGACTTTGTGAGGTCACATGCAAAGCCCGCCACTATGTTTTATCAAATACACTTTCACAAAAAAGTCAAGTGTCCCTTTGTCCTTTTTAGTTCGTGTTCGAATTTTGGGTTGTTGACTACCTTTATCGTTTTAGCTTATTAAAACAATGATACCCGGTTGTCGTCCTAGACCATAGCTCAAATGTCGGTAAGAATTAAAAATGCTGCTTGCAATCTACTTGCACTAAACGCGTACTACATATAATTTCGTGCGTAACACAGGTACATCAGGGGCAAATCACATATTCTCTTTGCACATGGTGTCGGATTTGAATTATGGTGTAAGTAGCACTTATCGGTGGTGTTGACACTCCTCTGAAGATTGGTAGTGAACGTTTTTTTCGAAAATGTTACACACCTGGCTATCTCTGATTGGAAGTTATGATACATTAGGCATACTTGCAAAGGTGGAAGACAGTGCGGTCACAACATGGTGAAAAAAGTCAAATAATTATGATGTATAAAAATTGTTCAAGCACATTCAAATGAAACGTGCTCAATGAGTTTATTCAATGAACGAAAAAAACACTGAACTATGGACAAAACATTGACAGCTAAACAAAAGCTAGCCACTAGAGTTAAAAACTGTGTCTTATTCACACCTCTTAAGAATTTGATTTTATTGACTCTCCTATAGTGGATTGGAAAGAAATATCCACAACAATCATCATCATCGCCAGCTTAATTATCATCCTATAATATATTGCTCGAAAAGGGAAACCTAAGGGCTGGAGAAAAAAATGACTGAGGTGCTTGAAATCCGAAAAATTAACAAATTCATAAAGTGGGGCGTTAAAATTTTATATCTTGTAATAAATTTGATAGTGGAGGTTAAGGGCTGAACTTTTCAGCCCAAACGATGTCAAGAGGGGAGAGAGGAGGGGGAAAGGGAGAGGGAGAGGGAGAGGGAGAGGGAGAGGACGAGGGAGAGGACGAGGGAGAGGACGAGGGAGAGGGAGAGGGAGAGGGAGAGGGAGAGGACGAGGGAGAGGAAGAGAAAAGGGGAGAGTGAGTCAAAAGTCATTATTGCGATGTTTAAGTATCACGATATTCTCCACAATTTTCATTCATTGATGCATGATTCAAACCAATTTTTTTGGTTTACTATTTTTTGCCTCAATTTTTAAATCAAATATGTACTGGAACATATATTTATAGGTTTGGGAATGTATATACATGCATATACATTCCTAAATTTCTAAATCCAAAAAGTTGCAATTTTTTTTTTTTTTTGGGTTTTTTCAAAATCTCAAGTTTTGGATGTAGAATTTAAACACTTTATTCGAAAATAAATGAAAAATAAAGTAGTAAGAGTATAAATCTGATAAATAATTTTATACGCAACAGATTCACATTCTGAAAGTAATTTGTGAAAAAAAAAAAAAAAACTTTTAACTCAACTTTCCGTGTAGGTCAATTAATTACTTTTTATGAAAAGTGTAGATATGCTTTTGCACTATTTTAACCTTGAATAGGGGGAGCGAAAGAGTAAATGGAGTTACTTAGAAGGAAAAACTAAAAAAAAAAGCATTCACTTCTCCTTTGAAGGTCACTTACCACAACAACCATAAAAAAAAAAAGTTTGAAAAAAAACTTACTTGGGATAATCCTGAGCCAACTTTTCCACTTTCGGTTGCAAATAAATGCACTTCCGGCACCATTGAGCCATCCTGCAAAAAAACAATTCCGTACAAATTTCATTTAAGTCCATTATCTTTATAATTAATATGTAGTAAAAAAAAAAACAACACATTTTCATAAAAAATGAAAAAAGAAAAAAAAATAAAAACATAAAAAAAAACAAAAACACAAATCGGGAAAGGTAAAAAAAACAACGTAGTTTACTTCTATAATTCCATTTTGTCTGTCATCCATGATTTTATTGTTTTTTTATTTCTGTTTGTTTGGTTTTTTTGTCGATAACCTCCATTTCCCCTTCATTAATTTTTTTATCGTTTCGACAACTTCAATGTTTATTTTAACTTCTTCACTTAAAAAAACAAAAAACAAAAACTAAATAGAAAATAAATTACTAGACTACCAATCTGCTCAAAGTACATATTTACTACATTTCCGTACACAATCAGTATATGTCCATATCATTTCTCAACACATCTATCCGTACATATCCGTACACCACACTAACCCTCCTAAAAATCATCCCTGCAAAAAAACCCTAAAACACCTTTCTCCGTACACCGTACACCCACCCTGATCCGTACAGCAGCCCTATTCCGTACACTCACCCTTCTCCATACAACCACTACCATCCGTACAGCAGCTATATTCCGTACACCACCCTAATCCGTACCAGTCAATAACGACAGCGCCACCCGTCTCCTCAGCATGCTGCAAAATTTTGTCCAGCTGCTCCTCACTCGTGATAGGCTCCATGACACGTGGCAACTGACTAGGAGACGCCACGTCACCTACACCTCCACTGCCAGCTGCTGACACGTCAACAGCCATCCTTCTCCTGGCATTTCCCGCGTGCTCACGTCTTGCCACGTGGCATACTGCGATTGGTTGAATTTCTTCACGCAAGCCAGTCTTAGGCCACGTGGCAGTGACAGGGATAGGATGGGAGGAAGGGTGAGTGGTAAGAGAGTGACACGTGGTAGAGGACAGAGAGATTGACGCCACGTGGCATTTGTTTGACAGTTGGCTGCTGATGGCGAAGGAAAAGGACATGATGACACGTGGAAAGTTTGAAGAGAGTGAGCTTTGCAAATGTTTTGAGGCGCTAAAATACGAAAAATATTTTTTGAATTTTGGATAATTTGACGTACGGAACCAATCAGAGTGCGGCATATTTTTGAGTTAAGATTCGGTCCCGGAAATATTCAGCTGCAGATATTTAATTTCATACGTTACATACCATAAAAAGTACTGTACCATAAAAATATCCTACAGTCCATAGTTGTTCATAGCGATTAGTGCGAACGTTTCAATCGTGACGAAGTATACGTAACGAATGCATTGAACCTTTTGAACAAATCGTAAAAAGTCGTTAATGAATTTTCCATCCGTACAAATCCGTACAATAAAAAAAAAATGTAAGGCTTTATAATAAATATTTAAATGATTACGACATTGCATGTCGTCATTGGAATTTCTTCAGCAACTGGAAGCGGTAATCGGAAAAATTTTCTGTGCCAGAACTTTGACCGACCCGGGTTTGAACCTCAGCCAGCGCACATTTTATCAGAAATCGTCTGTCTGATCCTGTCTGATAGCTACAGTAGTGTTGGGTATCGGGTAGTTTCATACCGCGATAATTTCGATACTCGATATATCGAATATCGATCGAGGAAAGTCCTCGATATATCGTAGAATGACCAACCTAAACCATCGCGATATATATCGCGATGTATTGTTTTTATAAAATAAAAAATTTATTTAATATGTTGTTTTAGAGATAACGACAAATTTTTTGAAACGCGACGTACGACGTGATTTTCGTTCCGTGACTTAGGGTGAAGTTCCATCATACGTTTCTGTAATTGTACGGCAAACTCTACAGACCGGGTCGATTGAGTCGAAGTTCCATCACGTAGAGTTTGTAAGCCACGTGTTTTAAATTGATTGGCGCCACGTTTAGGAAACTGGAATTAACCTCGGGTCAGTTTATGAAACAATAACTGCAACGATGAAAAAGTCGACGGCCAACGGCTGCTTTAAATTTAGGGAATTGATCATGGCAGTGATTGTTTTGGTTGCGCACAGTCACTTACGTCATTTTGTCAAAAATGGTACGTTCAAAGTACACATTTGTACAAGTAAAGTACCGTTGAGTCTAAATTTGACGGTCAATCGGTTGGACAGCTTTGACTTTCAAAATATTGTTTCAACCGCTTAAAATTTTGCCGCGCTTGCGAACGTCGACCGTCATAAAAAAATTAGCAATTCACACGGCCGGCGAACGTTTACGGTAACAAAACTGCGGCAACCACATGTAAATAAAAGAGTTGCAGACCATAGTTCAAAAGTAGGTGAAAGTAGGCCCATACAATATGCCTATTGTATGCAAAACATACAATATGCCCTTAAGACCCATATTGTATTGGTCGAAAAATGAAAAAAAAAAAGTTATAGGGTTGAGTTGCACATCGATCGATAGAGAATTAAACGTCATGTCTAAATTTTGAAAAAAAATCGGACAAAAAAAACAATTTATGTGAGTTTTGAGGTAAAACTTATTTAAACCATTAGATTCAGACGATCGGGCGGTCTCTGATCAAAGTAGTGATCTAAGAAGATCACATGAAAAGCCCATAATACAACTTACGATAGGACTATCTGTCATATTAGCGTATGCAATTTTGAACGTCCGCGTGTTTTAGTTCGCTAAAAAATTTCGTCCGTCGACGTGCGCTGAACTATGATCATACGTCATGCGCTGAACTATGATCATACGTCAGATTCGTACGTCCGTACAAGTGTCCACAACGAGCACCCATTATGTATGCCTACTCTACGCGAGTTTAGTGCCAAGTTTTGTGCGCCTACCAAAGGCCTACCATAAAAACGCCTACTTTTGAACTATGTTGCATACAGTCACTTTTTGTCGTTACGTAAGCTCCACATTGAAAGCACGTTGGACATTAACTTAGGGTATGGTTACATCAGACGAAAAGTGAGGCTTAATACATAATTTTGTACTTGCCCGTACCATACCGTACTATATTTTCGCGAGCCTCTTGAAAACAACATTACAGAAAATAAGATTACGATTCTCCAAGTATCCGGGAGAAGACGTCGACCGTCCGATTACATTCTGGTCTTCATCTGCGAAGCAACCGCTCCATACGCCTCTGTATTGGTGAACCCACCTCGCGGAGGTGGGTTCAACAATACAGAACCAGTCAATTCGCAACACCTGGACGATAGACACGTGCGTCGATGAAAAATGAAAATTTTCACACGCCCTCAAAGTCACGTGCCTTCGGACAAGGTAACCGTAAAATCTTTGCCGAAAAGAAATACGGTTTTTTCTTAAAAGTCAACAGAGTGAAGGAGATACCTGAGGTACATTGACGCGGTACACTTGTGAAGTACACGTACGTATTACGCAAGTACGGATTTCCATACGAAAATGGTCGGTTTCCAAATCTTTGACGATTTTAGAGATTAGATTTTCAACCTACGTGGAGTCACTCAAATAAAAACACGTATGTAAAACTTATTTACAGACGATACGCGATGTAACCTCCGTACTATTACAGAGACCACTTGATGTTACCATACCCTTAGCCGCAAAATTGAAATTTAGTCGTCAAAGCGTTACATTGAGCTAGACACAAACTGGAATGAAACCTTTTTAAAGTGAACTACTGTACACCGTGAATCGCTATTAGCGTCAATGACTCTAATTGCGGTACCCCGTTTTTTTACCCAAATTCTCAAATAGAATTAATAAAAAAGCTTAAAAAAACAAATTAGAGTAAATGATTTCCTTCAAAACCCCCAAATTTCCAAATAGCGTGGATAATGCTATTTGTTTCATAACGCTATCTATTTCTAAACGCTAATAGCGATTCACGGTGTAATGAAAGTCTTGTACGGAAATATTAAAACGCACGAAACGAAATAAATTTTGTACCCTATACTAAAACGAACCGGGGTAGAAGTATCAATTGAAGTCATAGTTCAAAAGTAGGCGCTTTTATGGTAGGCCTTTGGTCGGAGCCTTTATCGTAAGTTGTGTTATGGGCTTTTCATGTGATTTTCTTAGATCGCTACTTTGATCGGCGACCGTCCGATCGTCCGAATATGACGGTGTAAATAAATTTATTTGGTCCGAATGTTTTAATTGGTACGAATGTTTTAATTGGTCCGAAGAGGTCCAACTACAATATGGGTCTTAAGGCCATACTGTATGTTTTGCATACATTAGGCATATTGTATGGGCCTACTTTCACCTACTTTTGAACTATGATTGAAATTAAATGAAAAAAATGCGCGTCGTCACGCGCGATGAAATCGAGCCACACTATCTATGAATCAACATTCTTAAATTGACAGGGAAATTTCGTTTCGTGCGTTTTAATATTTTCGTACAAGACTTACAGTACACCGCGAGTCGTAATTAGAGTAAATTACTTTAATTCGGTCTCTCGAAATTTCGACTCTATCACATGAAATAGAGTAAATGATTCTAATTTGTTCATTATTCTATTTAAGGTAAATTTTAATTAACGTTTCTAATTATAACATAGGTTCGTTTTCAATGGTGTGGAGTACGGACGACCTCGGACCGTGCAAAATTGTACATTATTAAGTAAAAAAGTACAAATAATGATTTAGTACAGGTTGTTATCATGTAACTGCGTTTTAACAAACCGCATAGTGCAAACGTCATTGTGACGATAAATTGTACGTTTTGCCAAATTCTGTACGAATACCTTATTTATAGTAGAGGATATTAGCGTGCCAAATTATAGTACTTAAATAAATTAGAGTAAACTTCATAGTTGAAACAACTCTTTCACACAAATTAGCCTTCATTACTCTATTTTTTTTTTTAGTTTTTGTACTCTAATTTTTTCGTTACTCTAATTACGATTCGGGGTGTAGTTCAGTTTAATGAGGTTTCGTTTCAGTTTGCGTCTACACCGCGAATCGTAATTAGAGTAAATTACTCTAATTCGGTCGCTCAAAATTTTGACTCTATGACCTCAAATAGAGTAAACGATTCTATTTTTTTCATTATTATAATTTAGGTAAGTTTAATTAGCGTAAAATATTGTAACATAGGTTCGTTTAAATAGTGTGGAGTACGGACGACGCTCGACCGTGCAAGATTGTACTTTTGTAAGTAAAAAGGTACAAATAATGATTTAATAGAATCGCGCTCGCACGTGAAATCGCACTGCACGAAAAATCAATCACATCCAAAAAAAGTCGTTCGCATAACTCTCGTCCGTCGACAACATCGTCGGCAGTGTGAACATTAACGGACATTCAGCGCGACAAATAATACTAACGTCATAATGACGTCAAAACTATACGGACTGACAGATTTTGTACGTCTACGTAATTTAGTGTTCATAATTTCAGCGCGGATATTTATTGCCGACATAACCCAATATAGTGTACTTAAATAAATTAGAGTAAACTTCCTATGTGAAAAAGTTCTATCACATAAATTAGAGTTCATTTCTCTAATTGTTATTTTTTGTTTTTTTACTCTAATTTTTTCATTACTCTAATTACGATTCGCGGTGTACACCGCGAATCGTAAATAGGGTAAATTACTCTAATTCAGTCGCTCGGAATTTCGACTCTTTCACATCAAATAGAGTAAAGATTCTAATTTTTTCATTATTCTATTTAAGTTAAAGTTTAATTAGCGTTTTTAATTATAATATAGGTTCGTTTTAAATAGTGTGGAGTACGGGCGACCTCATACCGTACAAAATTGTACTTTATTAAGTAAAAAAGTACAAATAATTATTTAATTCAGGTCGTTATCATGTTAGTGCGTTTTAACAAACCGCGTAGTGCACACGTCATAGTGACGTTAAAATATACGTTTTGCCAAATTTTGTACAAATACCTTATTTACAGTAGAGGATATTAGCGTGCCAAATTAGAGTACTTAAATAAAATAGAGTAAACTTCATAGTTGAAATAGCTCTATCACATAAATTAGCGTTCATTACTCTATTTTTTTTTTAAATTTTTGTACTCTAATTTTTTCATTACTCTAATTACGATTCGTGGTGTAGTTCAATGTAACGCTTACACGGCTAAATTTCGATTTTGCGGCTAAGTTAATGTCCAACGTGCTTTCACCGTGGAGCTCACGTAACGACAAAAATTGGCTGTCTGCAACACTTTTATTTACATGTGGTTGCCGCAGTTTTGTTAACGTAAACTTTCGCTGGCCGTGTGAATTGCTCTTTTTTTGATGACGGTCGATGTTCGCAAGCGTGACAAAAGTTTAAGCGGTTGAAACAATTTTTTGAAAGTCAAAGATGTCCAACCGATTGACCGTCAAATTTAGACTCAACGGTACACCCTGAATCGTAATTAGAGTAATGAAAAAATTAGAGTACAAAAACTAAAAAACAAATTAGAGTACAAAATCTAAAAAAAAAAATTAGAGTAATGAACGCTAATTTATGTGATAGAGTTGTTTCAACTATGAAGTTTACTCTAGTTTATTGAAGTACTCTAATTTGGCACACTAATATCCTCTACTGTAAATAAGGTATTCATACAGAATTTGGCAAAACGTACAGTTTATCATCACTATGACGTTTGCACTACGCGGTTTGTTAAAACGCAGTTACATGATAACGACCTGTATTAAATCATTATTTGTACTTTTTTACTTAATACAGTAAAATTTTGCACGGTCGGAGGTCGTCCGTACTCCACACTATTGAAAACGAACATATATTAGAATTGAAAATTTTAATTAAACTTTACCTTAAGTAGAATAATGAAAAAAATAGAATAATTTACTCTATTTCATGTGATAGAGTTGAAATTTCGAGCGACCGAATTAGAGTAATTTACTCTAATTACGATTCGCGGTGTACTTTACTAGTACAAATGTGTACTTCGAACGTACCATTTTTGACAAAATGACGTAAGTGACTGTGCGCAACCAAAACAATCACTGCCATGATCAATTCCCTAAATTTTTACAAGACCAATGAACTTTTCATTGAATATGGACCAATGAGAATAAGGCGAAGACGAAGACGAAGACGAGAACAAAGACGAGAACGAATACGAGAACGAAGACGAAGACGAGGAGGGAGGCCGAAGACCTTTGGATTTTAGCGAAGATTTTGTACAACTTTGCAGAGCGTTAGGGTATGTCTCCATGTGCGGAAGTAAGGGTTTCTTTGTCGTTTTCCTCAAAAACATAGCGTCGTACCGCTTAAGTTACAACCGTACAAAGAAATTGAAAAAAGTAGAAATACATTCCGATGAACATAATTCAATAATTACAATTTACTTTTTCTGAAAGAAAATGACGATTATTAATAAATATAACTTCAAATTTTCTCGACATCCGTTCGAATAATGTCGGTTTTCTACATTGAGCCAGTTAGGACATCTCAAATTTCATTGAGAATTATTTTTTTTCTTCCAATTTTTCAACTTTGTTTTATTTTGTTTGACTCTTTATCCCTAAATATATAGTCATTGCTTGTTGATAAAGTCCCCCCTTTTTTTTAACAATCGGATAAGTTAATAGTTTTAATTTCTGGTGGAAAAAAATTAATAAGATTGCAGAAGCTAGAATTAATTTTGAGGCAAAATAGTGTTGAGCCTCTCAATTTGCATTCGTTTTTCTTTTTTTCTTTTTTGGGCGTAGTCTAAGTAAATGTTTAGATTTTTTTGTAAGATAGCATATTAGTATTTCTCATTTATTTCAATGATGTGTGAAACATCATTTTTACTTAAAACCTTTTCTCAAATTTTATCTGTAATGGATTATAATGTATGATAAGTATGTTGTCAATTTTTTTTCGAGCTCGCAATAATGTTTACATGGTGTATATATTATAATAAAATTCAAACATTTTGTTTGGAGAGTGCTAAACGAATGCAAAACTGATATTTTACAATATTTGTTAGTTTTCCATGTTTAGACCAAAAGTCCTTTATACCCGGTTCTTCATTCCCATTATGAATTTTTGAATTTCATGATTCACAAATTCTGCTTTACGTATTTTCCACGAACCAATTTCATTACCGCTGATTAAACCCGTCAACTGATTCTCGATACTATTTTAGAATTTTGTTTAAGAAACTTCTTCCTTGTACTGCTTATAAATTTGTCAGTTTTGACCACGGATTTCAGGCTTAGGGTGTGTCCCCATGTGCATAAGTAAGGGTTTTTTCCTGTCGTTTTGCTGTAAAACTTAGCGCCGTACTGCCTAAGTTGCAACCGTACGAAGGAATCGCAAATTTGTGGAGTACAATTTGCGTCATCCCTGAACTTAGGATGTACGAAAAGTTGTCGTCTTGTGCTTTTCGACCCACTTCGACGACAAAAAACGTCATCTTCAACCTTATCTTTAAAACACATGCGCGATGTGATTTAAAATTAGGTTTTTTCGATTGACAAATAGGAACATATTTTCGCGCGTGCCGTAAATTTCGACAAAAATCCTACGATTTTCAAGGACAAAGAAAAGTACATAGTTCGCTATGTTTTGTCCGTTTGGGTTTTAATACGACAAAGACAAGTACACAATTTGTTTGGATTTGTCCGTTTTCGTCTAGTACGGTTTTTTTTTTTTGCAGGGGTCTTCAAATTCCGATGCCATTTCACGTCGACCGGACAGGAGACGCGAAGGCAAAGCGCCTCATCTTCAACCGTGAAATTGCACAGGCTGGAAGGCGGTACGTCTACAATGTCACGGTAAGACATGCGACGTCACACGCAGGTACAAAAAATATCGTGCGACCTCAGATTGTCGACGTTGACATCCGTCACAGGTATTGTCGACGTATACAATCGTCACAAGCGTAAGTTACGATATCGTCATTACAGACATAGGGACACTTGAAAACCGGGTCCGGCGGATCCGCGCTAAAATACAAAGTAATTTCGCTAAGTTACAAGTACATGGGGACACACCCTTAGAAACTTATCTAACTCCAGTACTGTAGTCTCGAGAAAGTTCTCATCCAATCTTCGGTAAGAATTCTTATTCCGATCCTAAAACTCTCCCATGTCCGTACAGCCATGCAAGGCCAAAGGGCCGCCAGGGACACGTGTAGATTGCTTTATATGCAATTGTAATCACTACACCGCCAATCGTTATTAGCGTGTAAGTTTTTTTAGCGTATAAAAATTATTACCGTGGTGTACGCTATTTAAGAATTTGAAAATTTTGGAAAAAATCATACATTCTAATTGTTTGGCTATGGTAATTTGGATCTTTGAAAAAAAAATGTCGGTCGCAAACATGCTTACACTAATATAGGTCTCCGTACAAAATCTGACAAATCGTACACAAATCGTACATTCACACGGTCGAAACGCGGCTGTCGGACGAATATGTGCGAGCGGGATTTTTTACGACCTGGTTTTTTTTCCTTTTTAGAACGCACATTCTCATGCGTCCACGGTTACTAAAACTAATTTATTGTACTTTTTAACTTAAAAAGGTACATTTATGTACGGTCTGACACTGACCGTACACCACTCTATTTAAGAGACAACGTACTGAAAATAACCCTAAATAGAATAAAGAAAAAAATAGAATGAACTACACTAATGGAGAATAAAAAAAAAAAAAAGCGGGACGGAATTAGCGTACACAACGCTAATAACGATTGGCGGTGTAGAGAATACTTTTGTCAAGTACACCGTGTATTGCTATTAGTGTTGATGTTTTTTCGTCAATTACAACAACTTTTCTCCGTGCACACTCTCCCAAATTTCGTGGCAACAGACAGGTTAACAATTTGACAAGAATGCGGCGAAGAAAAGATGTTTTAAGTGAAGAAAAAAACATAATAGAGATACAGGTTGTAGTTTACATGATATTTCTCTTTGGATGTCGAAAGTGGCGATATGGTGGCACCGGAAAATCAACTAGTTCCTATTAGTGAATATTTTTTTTCCCTTTACCCACAATTTATGAAGGAAAAATTCTGAAGGAATGTTCCAAGGTAAAAATTTAAGCAAAATAAAAAAATTAAATTAAATTATTACATATATTTTCTCGTTGTCATTATGTGTGGATGAATGTTGTATTTTTAAAGGCAGGCTTTCTGCCGTACTTTGGTGGTTAGGTTGGTTTGTCCAAAAGCTACCAGTAGTCACAGGAGTCGTGCTTGGGGCTAAAGTGCTTGCATTTTCTATCTTAGGGGAGTTGTCTTCGATTTCTGAGATGAAGTGTAATTATAATTAGCTCTCGGATTGACGGGCTAAAGACTTTCGTCGGAACTCTGAATTATTTATTGAATGCCATCCATAAGTAGATATGTGAAGAGTGGAAACTCTCTTCTGTTGTTGAGACTGACACAGTATGACGTTTCTTCAAAGACAAGATGTTCATATTTTACATGATGTCATTCTCTCGATAATATTTGTTACTTGAAGCACACACCAGCCGTGAATGTCATTGCAACGACAAGATTGCCAGATATTGGATGCCCCAGGTATGAGATATGACATGCTAGTAGCTCCCTCATGGGAATGAGTTTACCTATTAACTTTATGCAATGTACGCCATTTTGAATGCGGCTTGTCTATATTAGTTACTTTGGAAACCGAAAATTGTACTTTGGTCTTACGGTAAGCTTCCTCAGTTGGCAAATGGGTTGCACCAGGGTGCTCTGTTCTAAACTGTGGCTTTAGCATTCATCTATCCTTGCCGGGTGGTCCGAGTTTCTCTAACTTTTTCATTTTGAAGTCCCTACAAGTGAGTTGCAATATCCCAACATACAAAAAAATTCAACAGGCATGATGTTACATATGTCATTTGTTCTTTTGATACAATGTTGCGGATCCGCTTCGTTGAAAACAACTTTTAAGGGACGTGATAACGAGTCCGGTCCGGACTCCGGAGGGATGGTTCAGTTTGGGATGGTACACCCAATTTCTACAACACCAACTTTGGTATAAGATAACACTCTTTGGGCAGTATCAAAACCAATCTGCAGTGGTAAAGCAAAAAAGCCTTACAATCATAATGCATTACAGAGCAAATAAAGAGTCATTTTAGTGACACTTTTTCCGAGGGCGCGGTTTTCACAATTATTCACATGACATTTAGTATAGCCTATAAGAATTGCCACCAATGCTTTCCTCTCAGATTTTTAGTTACACCTCTTCACAACATATATCTTCACAAATCCACACACCCCACATGTTACACCACTTTCCACTTTGATTATACAGAAAAAGAAAATAATTTTGTTTCTGTAAACATATATGCAATTTCCCTCGGGACAAGTGCCCGTTGACTGGTCCGAGTTCCTTGAGGTCAATAAAGAAAAAAGCTGACAAGCCCTTGCAATCTTTTTAGACCTCATTTTCATCCTAAAATAAAAATATCGAAATAACTAAGTGATCACAAACATACAAGTGATCCGAATTTGGAGACTGACAATCATCTCAGCCTCGTCATTTTAGCCGCTGAACTCTATGATTATGTTTGTGTCCAGCTCATCAAACATATCAAAATTGCAAGTATCGAGCTTTGTTGACTTTCAGTACAAAATCATGAATACAACACCGAGTGTGTACCACAAAAACATTCCTAATTGTCCAAGACAAGCTGTCTCGTTTCGTTTTTATTTACTTATCAACACACCTGACAGAACATAATTCGCCTCTTTCTTCCTTATTGAGTGTACATCTGGGCTTACAAATGTACCCATGACATGGAAGACGACACTTTCTTAATGTACACTCCTTTAAGTGGTCTCATTCTTCTTTCAAACATGTCTCCCTCCTTCGAATGCTCTTTCAAGAGGACTCGTTCCAACTCTTCCTGATGAATCCTTCCAACCTGAGTAACCTTTCACAGGAGTTACGGGAGTTGCAGTGGAACCCAAAGGACCTACTTGGTGTTTTTGGCTTTCACTTTTTAAATTGCTCGCATATGCTGGCAAAACTTGTCGAAAATCACTTCGATTTCCCTCGGTCGCAAATGTAGCGACTGCTGAAGCACAGAATTGGAGAGAGATGTGAGGCCAAAGGAAAAATAAACAGCAAAAATCATCTAATCTAAACTATAGATCAAAAGTGCGAAAAAGCGTGCAAACACCAAAACTCGTAGCCCTAATGTATAATACCCCGAAAACACATAGAATACACATATACCAGAGGCTGTATGGATTAGTATTGTTTAGTTTTAACATGTGCAGTCAGTGCCAATAGGAACAAATCCCACAGATTCTGTCGACTCCACTCTAACCATAGGTGATTGACATTGAAAATGACAGTAGAGATAGATTGGTTCAAAAATAATATGAAACACTACTGGCAGTGAAATCTTTTATCTGTGGCAATTGTTAGTGAGACATCGCCTGAATGTGACAAGGATTTTACAGTAAGAACTGTCTTGATTTCCAAAAAAACAAACAAGCATAATTCAACGAAGACAAATCAATGGTGAAATTGGCAATTATAAGAACTTCCAAAACTCTCCATCGAAGTTGAGGGTTTCGCAAACAATCTAGGCGTTGTCTCTACTACCATTTCAGCAGAAAGAACTGGAAGCGCTCTATAACAAGCAGAGTCTGATGGAAAACGGCAAACTTGGAAAAATTTGAGCAAAAAAAATTCTTCCAAATAGCAAGTGAAAAGGACTTGAGATTGTTCGCCTGGAGATGTAAAATTCTTGACAAGCGTTATTTGAAACATAATGCAGAGACTATAGAAACAAAATGAGACACAAGGCAAACAAATACAATATCTGATATAGACTTGGTTCCAAGAACATACAAAAAACTTGAAAAAGTCCTTACCTCGTTTCCGGCCCAGAGAGGCGATCTTTCTCAAGCAAAGGCTAAACTCTTCCAGAACAGCCCTCTCCTGTTTTGCGTACAATTCTGCTCCAAAATCACCGTCAACTTTATATCTAGGATCCAATATGCCAGGAGAGGAAGGATTTATAAATAAGTTGTCTTGTTCATCACACATAAGAGCCAACGTCCCCGGCGATAAAGGTCGTATATTCTCCTCCTTGTCACCACTCGCCTCCTCTTGAAATTGTGCATCTTCAGTCCTGTCATTCAACAGATCCTGAGGGTTTTTACTCAAACATGTTCCCTTCACGGCCTGGGCTTTAGCTCCTGTTACTTTTCCCTCAGTCTGATGCTCTTGTGTGTAAAAACCAGCTTCGACACTCTCTACTTTTTTATCAGTAGCTACAGAGATTTCCTTTCCTATTGCTCTCCGTTTGGGCACATAGTCTGATCCTGTTCCATGGTCCTCTCCACCAGTCAAACTTGGAGGTGGTCCAAAGTGCCGCCTTTCCGCTGAGCAAAACAGAATAGTGCATTACGTTAGAATTCATATCTACTACTGTGTGTAAATGGAATTAAAAAAACCCTAAGCTATGAAAGTCACAGCAGGTAACAACCAGTAAAATCAGAACAGGAAGCAAAAGCTGCACCAAAAGGGCACACTAATCACTGCATAGCACGTGTTTGGTCAAGAGAGCAAGATTGGATCCTTCATACTTGAGACTTTCTCATAAAAACCAAAAAAACCAGCTTTGTCTTTTCCAAGGTTTACCCCAGGATGATTTAAGGCACAATCCTGCTGTTTTCCATTGGTTGTTCCATCTTCGGATGCTTCCCGGAAGGTGGGGTTCCTATCTAATAAAACAAACCAAACAGTATTATTTTCCATAACAGTCTCTAATAGCTTCAAAATTGATTTGATGCAAACCTCAGATGAAAACAGAATGAATGAAGTCATTTTAATATAAATCAAATATCTTACTCACCAACAAACTCTCTAGCCAACTCTGTTGTTACTATAGCCAGCAGCTTGCAGAGCTCCTTAACAGCCTCAGGTTTCACCACTCCTGCCAGAAGAGATCTGTGATCAACCACATCCAAGTCAAACAAGAGAACCCCATTCTACCAATCACAGAAACGAAACCTAGACGCCTCAGATACATTTAATCCATAAAAGGCGCAAAATGCAAAAACTGTCAGCTATTGTTGAGCCTGATTTGAAAAAAAGCAAGTTTCAAGAGGAGCCCACACACATAATGATTATCTTCAATGTTTTTGGCAACACTAAAGGCACCCTTCAAGATTTCAGAATAGAGGTGTAAAATCCCAAGAAAGTTCAGAGTGTACCAACAACTATACCAACCATCATCAAAGATGTTAGATAAAATTTAGGGACACACTTGACGGACAGGGCACATACCATGACAAGCTTGAGATTTCAATACACATCCATGCAGCAAAGAGAGACAAAGAGGAAATGCAGGGTGCAGAAAGAGCAAGAAAATAGAGAGCAAATGTTTGTTCATTACTTTCAGCCACTCCCCAGAAACTCAGCGAACAGGTTGACCCCAATGTTTACATCCCTTCACAGGTTGCCATGTGCTAACAAACCAAAGAATACATTGCTGCTTGGATGAATAATAACTCTCTATGATGCATATTTGAGCATATATACAGGAAAGCAAATTAAAAAAAGTAAGAATCGGTTCAAGACTGACAAACTACCAACGTCCAGTATCAGAGGAGACATGCACACACGTCGTGGTTGGTATCTGTGCTGTGGTCGTATTAAGAACTGCCTGTTGGGAAACATGCTTTCCTGGAGGTAACATTGTTGGTAGAGTTCGTCCCACATCTACTGGCTGCAAAGAAATAAAAATAAAAGAGGTCAAAATACGGATACCATTGCAAACATTTTAAAATCAAACATGCATTTGATCTTTCAACAGACATAACTCCTTATTACACCCAATGGGTTTAGTTTGAAATTACTGCCTGAATCATGCCAACTCGGCAGAAATTGAGCAAGAATATGTTTCATAGAATATACTTCTTCATCTGACTGAATGTGCACGCCAGTTATAAAATGATATCAGACTTGCGAATATAACCATAAATCCATGTGCCTATTAAGGAACTTTTCCTGGTATACATTCAACTCGTCAGTAAGATAGACGGATCATGGTAAACAGCATTAGGAATTTGACGTTTTTTTAGGCGATATTAGTAACATAGTGCAGCAATCCGATTCTTTTTATTTTTAAGACTCCTCCGACGAATTGCACTGGAAACAGGAAGGCCGTGAAAGAGACATAAAGACAACTACAATTTTACTATTTTGATCTTACTTCAACACACAAAACTTGTTTTCGGCCACTTCTCACAAAAAAGAACTGGAATTTGGTACAGGACTAGTTGGAATTGTCAAAACAAACCGAAATTCAAGAGTTCAAAACTCAAACCGACTTGCAAAGCATCAAGGTTATAAAAAATGGCATGAATTGTCACTTTCTAAGTTATCAATTTCTAAATTTATGTCAAATCATAGTACATTCGCCTAAATTAGATTTCAAACACAACATCCCAATTTTTTTTTTCTGAATTGTTGAATTTGTAGAAAACATGTGACGTTGGTTCTAAAATCAGCCCTTTGCTAAAAACAAACAAACTACCTTAAAACTGGTTGGGTATCCACAGGCCAATGCCCACCAGAATACAAGAATCTCATACTTTTGTCATCAAAATGTTCAAAGTAAGTCTATATTCGACACCAAATTGTAATAAATGCCATGGAGCCTCGCCAATCAGAACTTACCACTGACTCTGGTCCTTTTACATTGGATTGTATCTTCTGTGTAAATACTTCGCCTCTCTCCAGAACCCGAGGCCTCTTGGAAGGTGGTGGAGAAGGAGAGGAATATGGACCCATGAGAGCATTTGCAAGTCTTGGCACCTCAGGATAAAACATGGCACGATCACGATCATGATCTGTGCCTGTGTTATCATGGTTCTTGCAATCAATGCATTTGCAATTTTCAGAGCACAATATGTTTGCTTGAAAGCATTCGCAATACTTCTTTAAGCACCCTGACTTCTTGCAATGACACCCTTTGTTATGCTTCCCAAACAGACTGTCAGACTTCTCCTGCATCCATATTTGAAAAAAAAAAAAGTGTCAACTTCCAGAAAGCATAATCCCAGACTAAAATGAATTGAACGGCACATAGATGCATTTCAAAGATACACACCCATAGCAAAGCTGCACTGTAAACCAACGCCAGAAACTACCAGGACAGATAAATATTGTATCGTCTACAATATCAACATAAGGAACCCCTCGAGTAGTTCAGCAGTACCATTCTGCAAAGCCATTTCAAAGGAACAGTCAAAGACGGTCCATCATTTGTGACAGCATACCGGTCTTTCATCCTGAACGATACTGCTAGAAGGATTGCTTGCAATCTTTGGACGAAAAGCATTTGGATTCCGTTCCAATGTTGCTTCCACAGCATCTTGCCGTACACATTCATATTCAGAGTTGTTGTAGCAGTTGACACAATTACAACCATCACAGTATGTCCCAGAAGCGAAGCATTCACAATACCTGCCAAAGCAACACATAGTGAATCGTAAGTAACTTCAGATATGATCACCCCTCTCAATTTATACCAGCCTTATGCAAGCCTGTATTTCATTCAGACATTCAGAATCTATAACTTCACAACAAGGTTTTTCAGAAGATCCAATAAGAGTATCATTCAAAATATATATTCCATTATACTTCTCAAAGACATCATATGCCCAATTGAGACACTAAAAGACAACATTTCCAAGTTAACATTGTTAACATTGCAGTTTCCAGGGACATTGTCTGCTATATTGTAAAAAGAAAGCATTAATATCTTATATACATTTATTTTTCTATTTTTTTAAATCAGAAATTGTTCTTTTTTGAAGAATGCCACTGGAACTCTCCATATTGTAGACATTCAAATTATGCAGCTGAAAATAGCATCATCACTTTGAATCATGTATCAAAATTACTTTTTTTAGACAACAGTCAGAACTTCCCTTTTATTCCAACAAGACTTGGAGTTATTGGAAATGTCTATTGAGAAAAGCACAATTTTGAGCAGTAATCAAAGACAGAATAGTTCAAACTGTGCATTTTACAAACAACATCATTCAAAATGTAATTTTAAAAATCGGAACACCAGATTGAGAACTTAAAGACAGTATCGTTCAACAATAAATCATTCAGAATGTTCAAAACAAGGGGAGTAGTTCTTAAGAATTATTGTCAAAGACAGCATTATGCAAGCTTTAAGAATAATAACACATACATAGCCATTGAACTTTCAAAAGTAACCATAATGCTTGAAAAAATAACAAGCCACAGAGTTAAAGAATTGTACATAAATTTTGAGAGAAAGGAGCATTTTTGACGAGGATTCGAAGCTATTTTCAGAGGATAAGACAGCTTCAACTCCCTGTTGCAAGTATTATGCCTAAAAGCAGGAAGTTACCTACAACTTAAGACACCTGGAATTCTTGCAGTTGCACTGCTTTGTTTTCTTTGGAGGTGTTTGTGGTTCTGTTGGCCTGGAACGTGCTAAGAGCTTCCTGCATTCGGGGAAACAACCGACATCATGATAAAATTATCAAGCATTGCACGTGAGATGTTCAAGCCAGTGTCACCTACGCAGCAAAACAACAAATTTTCAGCATAGACATTCAGCATTAAACTGTAAAACGTCAAATACAAATAACAATAGCATGATCTTAGTAAAACGCCCACAAAACATCAATATAGGCTTTAAGTAAACTTCAAAAGAACATCATGAGCATAATCTCGTCCATTAGAAACGGGAGTTCCAATATCAGCAACAGCATGCATTGCCGTAAGAATGACCATCAGATTTGTAGCGAATATATACATCAAACAAAACCATCAAAATCATTGCTCAACAAATGTTTTTAAATAATAGAACAAAACGTCATGACTATAGCCAGACATTAACAGGCCATTATAACGAAAGAACCGAATCTGGAAGTCATATTACTATAATGTCCAGCCAGTGTAAGACCTCTGGGTTTAGCGTTTCGGAACTTTCTTGTCCTGGTAAAGTGCTATATTGACTTTTGTCAGCCAATAATAGCCAGCAGATGATAAATTGACCAGAACCTCTATTTCTCTAATTGACTGCACGTAGATCCACCAATATGTATATAACCATGCACTTAACTCAATCATGCCAAAGCAAACCAGCAAATCTTCCGCCCTAAGAAACATGGACGAGCTGAAATCTCAAAAAAAAAATAACCTTAAGCAAACCTGCAAAACTTAGAGTTGCATCCTCAACAGGAGCCATGGCCCTTACCCCGCGGCAGCATCAATAGGGCCAGGAT
Source organism: Zygnema cylindricum (assembly GCA_037447655.1). Lineage (NCBI taxonomy): Eukaryota > Viridiplantae > Streptophyta > Zygnematophyceae > Zygnematales > Zygnemataceae > Zygnema > Zygnema cylindricum. The sequence goes on from JBBHKE010002898.1 coordinate 93,885, forward strand.
AATATGGCTGCTCGGAACTGCTTTGTAAAGAAACGTCAGTGTTCGATACTTGGTAGGCAGCCATGGCTTTGAAGTCAAGTTGTCTTGCTGGCTTCTTCCTAACTGCTCCACTAATGATCATCATCGATGATGATAGCGAAAAGTCCACAGAAAAAGCTTGAAACTGGTAACAAACTTGTCAGCTAACCAGAAACTTGTCCAATTTGAAAGAAAAATATGCATCGTTTATGCAGTTTATCGAAACATTCCAATATCCGTTTTAATAGGAAAGACTATCTGAGCCAAGCTACTGTAAGTTTGTAAGCAAGAAACAGCGTACGCACATGCCAGTACATATCCTCGCTATGGCTGCAAGACTTGCAGCCATGCAAACGAAAGAAATCGGCAAGCAGGCAGATAGTGAAATTTTTAAACAAAACTTTATCAGACAGTTTCGGAGGGAAGATTTGCCTATTACTTGGCATTTCAACTTTTCAAGTTGAAACCTTCAACGGTTTGAATCAAACTCGAGTTCCTGGGGCCGATTTAATTAAAAAGCCAAGAGATAAATGCTGCTTGTGCACACCCTTGTCAAAGAACCGCACTAAACGCGTATTCACCGTTAAGTACGAGCAGAATACAAACAAACCACAAAACTCTTTTCGCACATGACGCAAGCACATGCATCGTACATAAAAGTACATAAATACTATTTAGACGTCCTTTCCTGTACTTTTTTTAAGCTTTGTGACATTCTGTGAGAGTTCGACCGTGTTCAGCCGTTAAATACGCGTGCTGTAAGAAATAACCACAAAAAATGTTCGCGCTTTGTTACCTTTTCGCACGTGAAAACAGTTCAAAAGCTTACATCGTACATGGCAATACGTAAAAGTCTTTTTCTGTACCTTTCCTGAAATTGTGACATTCTGAACTGTCTGCCCCCACGGAAATCACGGCAAATTCGGGGTGTGCACGTCACTGCTTGGTATTGTCGCTCCAGAATATCATTCGCCAAGTGGGATAAACTGCGTCCACTCAATCGGGTGAAACATATTAAACACTATTTATGTTTCAGGGTCATCTGAAAACGGCAGCCAGTAATAGAGTGGAACTCATAGCGAGGCAGACAAATTTGAAATTTGAAATTTGAAATTTTTGTACTGTTGTACCTTCTCGTATACAAAACTTCGAAAGTAACGACGGAGTTAGGGTTTATAACGCATTGTGGTACTCGTCACCGGCTACCTTATTTAAAATATGATAGGTTTTGTCTCAGACCGAATTTACTATTACGCCCATCGTTGTTATAGTTACTCTAATTCCAGAGTGGTTTCTATAGTGATGCGTATCGAACTGGCCTGGCCCGATCTTCGTCAATATGATACACCGCTAATCGTTATCAGTGTAAATAACACTAATTCGGTCGCAGCTTTTTTTGACCAAAAATCACAAAATAGAGTTAACAGCATTATTTAAGGACGTGGACTACAATCTGCCACCTCTCATTGCACTAAATTAGTATTGTTAATTCTAATTTCGCATTAACACTAATAAATTGTTAACACTAATAACGATTAGCGTTGTAGTTCATTCCTTATTGGTAACGTGACTATTTTGCGATTAACCTTAACGTTTTAATAGGTAACTAAAAATGCTCAATCTGCGTTCAAAACGTCATTATCTGCACATCTTCATCTGTGATTTGAATACGATGATAAACTTTTTACCAAGTTAAGACACATGAAGCACATAGCACCCTGAAGTTGATCGAGCAAATCATCAATATGTGAAAGAGTGTTCAACGTTTTTTTGTTCACATTACGCTGGTCTACGAACATGAGGAGTGAGTCGCCTTTCTTCCAAACAATAAAAAATGGTGCTCCATACGAACTAATTGAGGTTTCTCTTGCCCTTGTCCAAAATGGTGGTTAATTGGATGTCCATCTCTTCTTGCTCGAACTCAACTTCACCTTTACAAGAGTCGAGATGGTGGCTTCTTAACACCTTCCAAAGGAATTTTACCCCCCACACCTCAAGTCTGCGGCAAACGTTTTAGAAAATCATCGGGAAAAATATTGGCATGCTCTTCCGGCAGCGTTTCGGGCGCAAGATCAAGTGGATTGTGTTTGAGTGTTTGGTATTGAGAGCCATAGTTATATAGTTATGTTAAATTAGAGAAAATACCCCCTCTTGCATTGGACAAATGAGTTAATCATGTGGTGGACAAATATTAAAGACCATTCTCGAGACCGTATCAAGACAGTTGGGATGATTTTTTATTGTTTATTGAATATATTGTCGACAATGCATGTCACGATTACATCATAGGAACTCAACTTTTGTCAAGATCCGTTGGCCCCCTTATATTCGTTGCCTAGAGGGGATAATGGTGTGATATGGTTGCATGTTACTATAACATCATGAACATCACAAAGCATTCTATCACACAAATACTGGCTTAGAAAGCCTCACGGTTGATTAAGTCTTTCCTTACCATAGCTCAAGCTTGAACAAAAGAATTGTTAAACACGTAACATTAAGATCAGTAATGCCATTTTTCGCGTAAATACTTCCTTAGAGAGGCTTGAGATCAACAAAAAAAAGCCAATGTTCATCGTTAAGTTGCATATTTCACGTTTGAGGACAAGGCATTGTTGGACACAAAACATCTAGTTTTGAAATGTACAAGGACACGAATGGCTCTCCTAAAACAGGCTAGACCATTTAAAGTATAAGGTCTTGTTGGCAAAATAGCTTACAAGCCAGCCTCAACGACTGTCATGAATTGTCATTCGTTGTTTCACATCAACTTATTAAAGTCATAGATGTGAAGGAGACAGTTAGAGTCACAAACTCCATGTCGTAACCTAGGTTGATTCTCAAGCTAAAAACAATTTGCGGGAAGCCAAAAAGGACTTAAAAGGTGATAAGTTCATTAAAGAATGTTTAGTATCAATAGCTGCCTCCTTGTCGGGTGAATCGCCATACAAAGTCGAAAAGAGGGTCATCAATGATTATCTTGATCAAGGTTGAGATGCGTCTCCTTTATTTACATAAAAGAGTGGTCCTCTAATAGCAATAGACTTGCCAAATATTACATTACGAGTTTGCTTGACACAATTTGTTTTATAAGTTTGTGCAGACACCCCTCTGGCGCAATAGATGTGCTAAAAATGTACAATTTTGTGCATGTTTTTTTGTATGGGTGTTTGTCTAGAAGTTTGAAGCGTCAACATAGACTTTCCTAAAATTCCCCCTTTGGGAATTTATTATAGAAAAGAAAGAACTTTTCATCCTTGAATACTTTTGCAATAACACGTTTGAATAAATTAAAAATAAACTTTGTGGAAAATCTTGATATCACAATATCAATGTTAATATACCAAAGGCTCGACACGTCGACCATCAAGACCCTCAAAATAATACATATCAATGATTGGCAAAGCTTGTTCGATGTACATCACAACAAAATTATGCTAAAATTTGTTAGATTGACATGGCTTAATAAGATGTTAATATTGAACAATTAAAATTAAACATCAATTCAGTTTTCGAAATTGGAAAGTCATTGTTTTTTTACGACCATCCATGAAAATCCAAATGAACATTCATCAACGTTGAAAATTGTTATTTTCATTAAGTGTCGAACAAAAATTAGAAAAGATATTTATTGATAAGGTTTAATGATGTGCGTTATAAACGATAAAAATAAAAAGCAAGGTTATCCGCATAATTTTTTTTTCCACAGATCATTATGAGATTTGCATAAGATTTTAAGGGTCACAACTTTAAAATTGAACCGTTCAAACCGAACACTCTCTAGAGCGTGTATCGTCTAAGTGTTTTCTCTAGAATGGAATTACTGGTTGATTGAGCGAAAACAATTTTTGAGTTTTATATATTGCTTATTCCATACAGTACACCTACCATACGCGAATTTCCCGTATAGTATTTGTGTTGTACGGAGGAACAAGATTTAACGTGACCTACTATTTTTGTTTGGCACATTAAGACAATGAATCACATTCTAGTCCAACATTCACGTTCTTCAGTTTGATTCGGTTTGTTTTCATTTGAACTTTCAGTTTGAAGGTTAAAAAGTTAGAACTTCAAAATTTTATAGTAACATGCAAAGTTTCCATCTCAAACACTCTTGTGAACTTTTGTTTTAACAGCATGTTCATATTACTATAGCACAAGCACCAAGCACCAAATGAGTGGAATTATCTCCGGATAAGTAGTTTGTCAAACTTTTCACCGATTATTAGCAAACAATTTGCTTTCTTACAAGTATGTCCCAATGTGCATCATAGAGGCGTTGTAAACAATGTAGTTAATGATTTGTTAGCACATGGCAACGTGTGAAGAGATGTAATCAATGATGCACCAACAAAAATGACGAGCTCGGATTAGTATTGAATCCCGTAACTTTGAAGCTCGAGGAGTGGCTGAAAGTAATTGAGGACATTGGCTAAGATTCTTGTAGTTTCTGATAAAGTATTTGCCATTTTCCTCTCTATTTTGCCTTGCATGTACTTTTTGTCTCTCTTAGCCGTTTGGGTAATCATAATGTCAAGTTTGTCATACAAAGTCGTTGTCTTTCTCATTTTATAGCCTTTGATTATGACACGTATGGTTGTTGTCGAGGAATTTTATACCTCTGTTTTGGAATCTTGAAAGACGCCTTCAATGTTGCTAGAAAAATGGAAGATAACCATTATTATTGTTTGTTCCTCTTGGGACTTGTTGTTCTTTGGATCATGGTAACAAATTGATCTAATAAAGTCAGTAGTAGCGCCTGATCAAATTTGCTTTTGTTTTTCAATTAAAAACAGGGCGCCAATTCTTGGATTTTGTGCCATTTGTGGATTAAATACATATGAGGCGTTTAGGTTTTTTGTTTGTGATTGATAAGCATGCGGAATCTTTTGATTGACTTGAATGTGGCTGGGCACGAATCTCTTTTGGCAACAACTTTGAAACCCAAGCCTCTGAGAGTAAGACTAGACCTGGCAAGGGAAAATGTCGGTAAGATATTTGAGCAGATTTGGCAAGGGAAAATGTCGATAAGATATTTGATTTACAGAAAGCCAAGAAACTTTAGTTTAAAAAGTGAGCAGCATTTTGTTTTAACCTGTGGTTTGGATAAAATCAAATTGAGTGTGTTGTGTATCGGTAAGGATTTGTCGATAACCGATATGGGCCTTTTTTCGAGGACCCGATAATCGATATATTGGTACGATATATCGCTATCGTTCTTATCGCCGATAAGTAGCCGATAATATCGGCTACTTATCGGCAATAATGCCGATAACGATAACTATCGTCGATAACTGTACAAGTCGTACAGCTAAATGTACGGCATGTACACTCAACTGTACGTCTTATTCCCCCGTCGCGCCCTACTCACAACCCCTGGGGTACCTACCAATTAGATCATTTGTACAAGCCGGAAGTACAGTAGCCAGCATAAGATGTGTACGACTCTAGTACGACTCCAGTTAAAACGATGTACCTTTCACATCCGATGCCGTGGCTTTGTCCCTTTATTTTTTGGGATCCACTGGAAACCTCCCACGTGTCAATCCGTCGTTTTTTTTGGCAAAAGCTGCCAAAAAAACCATTCCGAGATGCCGGCGCTCACGTAGACCGTCTGCTCGTATTTTCTCATTGAATGTCGTCCGTTCGATGATGGTGGCGCGCATAATGTTATTTTACATCCATTGTACTTTGTGTCCGCCGTCTTTTTTACGTTCCATGATAATCAGTTTATCGGTACAATTCCGTACGTTCCCGTAAAATTTATGTTCAGTTAACCGCCCAAAAAGTACTACAAAGTGCAACGTATTTTTTCTTCAAATTCCGTACATTTCCCGTAAAAAAACGTACATTTCTCGTAAATTTACCGTTGAGTTTTCTTGACAGAAAGCACTCCGGACAAAAAGTACAAAAAGTACAAATATATCGGGACCGCTGACCGTTCGATAACGGATAACTATCGGTATCGGTGTTATCGCGATAATTTTTTTACCGATACACAACACTACAAATTGGAAACTAAATAGACACTGATGTGGAAAAGCATATCACCTTTAATGGGAAGCATCAAAAATGGTACAGAAGCCAAAAGTTAACAACAACCTTGAGCCTTATATCAACTCCAAGATAAAGTTTTGTTAATTTGGTGGTTTTTTTGGTTTTTATGAGAAAGTTCAAGTATCAAGTACCCAATATTGCCTCTTGACAAAACACTTGCTGGGTTCGTCATTCTGAACATTTCAACCACAATTATAAAGTTAAGAATTTGGGAAAGGTTCGAGAAAATTATGCAATGATCATGGAGTCCTTATGTTGTAACTTTTGTTTTTTTTTATTTCACTTTTGGTGGTAAAATCAACTTGCATTTACTGATAAAATCAACTTGCATGTACCTGCTGTGACTTACATACCTTAGTTTCCTTAATTCTTGCAACCTACGCAGTAGATATGAATTCTGCCTCGATGCACTACAATGTTTTGATCAGCACAAAGGAAAGGACTTTTTCTAAGTTTAAAACTTGTCGAGGAACGGAATATGGGAATGGGGAAAAAGAGGAAGTGAATCTGGAGTCCGCCAACGATGACACAAGGACTTAGTGTCTGTTGAAAGGGAGGGGAGGAGTCACCTTGTAGGAGGGAGTTTGAGGTGGGGCTCATGAAGAAGGTGGATTTGCATTTGAAGGAAAACAGAGGCAACACCTAACGAGGGGGGAGCTAAGTGGAAGCGGGAAATGGAGGAGGAGAAGGAGAAGGAAAAGGAGAAAAAGAGGAATAAGCAAAAGGTTCCGTACCAGCGGAGCCGAGAGGCCACAAGAGGTTTTTTGCAGAGTGGACAAAGGGGAATAAGGTGGCGTGGGCCAAGGCGAGGTTAGCGCAAGGAATTGGGTTTTGGTAGAGTAACAAGACACGAGGCGAAGGCGAACTCCTAATTTTCTTACTTCCGATCATATTTTATCGTGCCTTCTCTTTTTTTCTCTCCTCTTTCATATCTTTTTCCCTTTTCTCCTCCTCCTCTTCCTGCTCCTCCATGTTCTCTTTTTGCTTCTTCTCCTTCTCTGTGTTCTCATCCTCCTCTTTCTCTTTGGTCTTCTTCTTCTGTGCTTTTTTTTTCACCGTAGGCATTGATTAGTGTGTCCTCATAATACACTATTTGCTTCTTTTCTTTTGCTTTTACTACTAATTACAACTTGAATTCACTTGGTGTGTTTTCCATACCTTTCGGCTATTTTCCTTTTGGTATACTGACTTACTACAATATTCTGTGTTGCTCGGCAAAAAGGCGGAGACCAGTTCCAAGTCTTGCTGGCCGAGGATTGTAATCTGGGAGGAGGAGGAGGAGCAAGGACTTGGAAGCGGTCAACGATGACATGAGACGGCAGCAAAGCAACTTGAAAGGCTGTTGAAATGGAGGGAGGAGCCGTAATATAGGAGTGAGTTTGAGGCGGGGTTCAAGAGGAAGGTGGTTTTGAACTTCGAGAAGCATGTAAAGGGGGAAGAGACTAAAAGGTATTGGGAGGAGGAGGAGAAGAGGAGACGAAGAAGAACAAGGATGCAAAGGAGGGGTTGTACAAGTTGAGTTGTGAGGCCATGATTGCAGGGTCTTTCATAGAGTGGAAAAATGGGAATAAGGCGTCAACAAATTGGTGGCGAATAAAGAGACGGAGGTAAACGCTATCATGGATGCGGCTAAGAAGTTGTGTTTATCCTTAATTGCGGAGGAGAGGGATGAGAAGGAGGAGAAGGAAGCGGAGGAGGGGGAGGAGAAAGCGACGTGTTGAAGCCATATGAGAAGAATAACAAGGAGAAGGAGAAGGAAAACGAGAATAAGGGGGAGGAGGAAGGGAATACGGAGAAAGAAACGGAAGTTAATAAAGACAAGGAGAATAAAGGGAAGGAGGAGGAGGAGAAGGAGACATGGCATATAAAGCCAATTGAGAAAAGACAAGGACAAGGAGAAGGAGAAGAAAGGGAAAGAGGAGTAGAAGAAGGAGAAGGAGAAAGAGGGTAGGAGGAGTAGAATAAGAAGAAGGAGAAGGAGAACGTGGAAGAGACGGAGAAAAGAAGGAGAAAAAATTGAAAGGATGGGAAAAAAGGAGGAGGAAGACGACGAGGAGAAGGAGAGGGGGAAGAAAAAGAGCAGAACAAGGAGGAGGGAAAGGAGAGAAAAAAGAAGTATAAGGAGAAAAGGGGGAGGAAAAGACAAAAACGAAGAATGAAAAGGAGGAGGGGGAGGAAAAAAAAAGTTGGAGGGGAAGGACAAGGAGGAGGAGCCAAAAGAGGAGGAAAAGTAGATAGGTAGAGGGAGGCGGAGCCAAAGGAGAGGGAAGAGAAGACAAATAAGTGGGAGGAGGAGAAGAAAGTGAATGAGACGATGGAGAACAGGTTGTACAAGGAGAAAGGAGCAAAAGGTAAGAAAGAAAAAAAAAGAGAAAAACAAAAGTCAGGTTGGATTACCATCATAAGTAAGATAATCGATAACTCTCGAGGAGGTAAGAGGACAAGGAATCAAAGGAATGCAAACAAAGGGATGTTGGAGGATTGAGGAATTGTCGAGGAAGGCGCCACCTGTCCTTTGAAGGAAAATACAAAAGGAATTCTCTCACACTACCTCCCACCTTTTACACATGGCGAATGAAAAGCTCATAAATGGGATGCACCTTCCCTACCTAAGGAAGGTAAGGTTTCCTTCCTTCCTTACCTTCCTTTCCTTCCTTCCTTTCCTTTTTTTTCCTTTCCTTTCTTTGTTGCGTCGAGAACAACTATCTTGCCCAAGCATAAGCCATAGGCTTGCCCTCATAAAAGTTTCGAAGGAGATTAGGGTGTGGCCATGGAGGCCCCCTGTATGATAGGGCACCTCGTTGTCTCTCATAATGAAGTACACTGTGTATCGCTATTAGTGTTAATATTTTTTTCGCCACTTAAAATATCTTTTCTCCGTACACACTTGTCCGATTTCCAATTTAATACCACCAATTGGAAGTTGAGAATCTTACGTTTCAATCGCAACCGTCAAATTTTAAAACTGACATACATGTACGGATAAAAGAAGTTTAAAGAAACGAAAAAAACATTGACACTAATAACGATTAACGCTGTACCTTCAAATTCAAAATCCCATAATGCTCTTCGTTCCCTTCGTTCCGTAGCTAACCATGGCGGTGCCCTTGCCCCTTGACCATTATCCTCCCCTATCATCCCAAAGAAAGGTAACGACGACTTTTTCTTTCCCCGTGCAATAAAAACCCATTGCTCCCTCATCGATTTAAAAGACCCTCTTCTTACATTGCCCAGGTCCTCCCTTCCCCTCCCTCCCCCTCCCTCCCCCTCCCTCCCCTCTCTCCCCTTTCCCCTCTCTCCCCTCTCTCCCCTCTCTCCCCTCTTTGCCCTCCCTCCGTCCTCATTCTCCCCGCCCGATTTGCTAGAGTTGTCGGCGAGTACAAACGGATCCTCTAAAAAAAATCCAAAAAATCTGAAGGTCAGCGGTTTCCCAAAGATAGACATCGGTGGGAATACGATTGACAGGAGGGTTTCGGTCATACTTGTTCAAATCGCATAGTACGCACGAAACAAAAAAAGTTAAAATTCGCACGAATTGAACAACTAGGGTTTCGGTACACCGCGAAATCGTTATTAGGGTGGACTTCCATTAGGCGTCCCAGTAATTGTACGGAAAATATTACTGAAGGGCGTGCCTTCCATTAGGTCGCGTCTGTAAACCTGCGTGGCTTATTCTGGTTGGTAACACGTAGGTTAATATTCGATGCTTAAAATGTGCAAAAAATCTTCGAATGCAATGCCTGAACGCAATATCTTTACGAGCGGAGGTAATTAATGACTCATACAGAGGGCATTAAATGTACTACTCAAAATTTCAAAAAGCAACGACAAAAAGGCGGCGGCAAACTTTGATGGTGGGAGCGTGACGGAATAATTTCGGCGGATTCGCAGCCACCCTAGTGAAACGCACATGGCCCTTGTGACGTGTACACACATACACGCGCGCTCATCGTGGATTCTTTTTACCTTTTGCAAGCAGCCTATTTTTACACGTTCTGTATTCGAGAATAGTCCTCAGTGTTCACGGTCTTAGAAAATTGTAGGTTAGTGACTTGGCGTCACAGATAAAAAGTGTAATTAAAATCCGACGGTCCTAATTTACGCTGACAACCTTGGACAATTTTCTGTAATGTTGTTTTCGTTGAATAAAAAATATTTCTGTACGAACCTGTACGAAACGGTACGGCCTTAAGTAAAAAACCCCATTTTTTTGCTAATGGAAGTCCACCCTCAGCGTCAAGGTTTTTTTCGCCACTTAAAACATCTTTTCTCCGTGCACACTTGCTGGGTTTTCATTTTTAGATCGCCAATCGGAAGCTGAGAATGTTACCTTTCAATCGCAACAGTCAAATCCAAAATCTGAGAGGTGTATACGGAGAAAAGATGTTTTAAGTAGCGAAAAAAAACCTTGACGCTAATAACGATTCGCGGTTAGTCTTCATTTTCGGCTTCCAATCTTGTGACAAGGCAGATTGGGAGGTACGTACACCGAGAACCATCATCCGATGTTGTGCGGAAGGCAAGAAATAATGAAACAATTCAAGGCTCTGACACTCCATTGCTACAGTACATTGCTACAGTACAGTACAGTACAGTACACCGTCAATTGCTATTTGAGTATATAACGCCAATTCGGTGCCCATTTTTTCAAAAAAAAAACTTGAAATACAATCCATAATTCTATTTTTTCCATTTTTATAATTAGGGTGTTTTTTCAATTAGCGTTAATAATGGAAGTACACTGCGATGGAAATAGTGTGGCGTACGGACATGATATTTCCGTACGAAATGGTACTTTTTGAATTATAAAGGCATAAAAAGACACTTCACATTATTGCGCACACATGTGAATGTGCACTGGAAGAAAGAGATGCAAACTCGTCAAAAAAAATCACGTTCTCATATGTTCGTCCGTCGACCGTGTGAACAGCGCGACGGCGTACGAATTGTCAGATTTTGTACGAATACACATATTACTGTAGACATTGAAAGGGTGGGTATTTATTATTCAGGACGTCCCAGATTACAGTTAGGGATTAATTAGTCTATATATATTTTTTTCAAAAAAAAAAGATCCCGATAATGCTAATAACTCTAATTTTGTTTTTCCGCTATTTATTCCTTTACTCTAATAGCGATTGACGGTGTAGTGTACATGTAACAGTAATAGCGGATCGAACTTGTTTATAAATGGGTATTTAGGTGTTATGATTATAGAGTACTAAAATTGGTAGACGTCCGCGAAAGAATCACGCTATTTGGAGTTATATTTTAAAAGTTATAGCGATGGGTGTATTTAGGTGACAGCGTGGGGTCTAAATAACAAGTGGGTATCATTGAAACGGGTTAAGGGTCAAATTAGTACCGAAATTACGCGCGTACGTTTCATAAAGTTCTAATGAAACGTTTAGTATGCACGGTGTTTCGTTTCGTACAAATTTTAGTACGAAACGTCACTTTCACTTAAGGGAATTTCGTAGGAAGTTTCGCGTGCGAAATTTGTTACGCACGCTCGTGCGAAGACGCGTTTCGTTTGGCGCGCAATTTTGCACGTAAATGTTACGTAGTGAAACGTAACGTTTGATTGGTTAGTAAAGCGCTAAGTAGTTAGTAAGAGATTTCGCACGTTTTTGCATTGGTCAGTTTGAGTCTTTGCTGATCAATGATTGGCCCAGGTAAAAGCCTGTTAAAACGGAGCGTTGACTCTGGCCTGGCG